>LPNX010821397.1:114708-192985 GCA_001517045.1 Pseudotsuga menziesii | reverse complement strand
TGCACATTTGTCACTTCAATCTCTGTAAGGTTTTCAACATATACACCCTTTCCAACATCTTCTCTCAACTGGACAAAAAACAATATACCTTGAAAATTAAAAGTTTAACTAATGAAATCTTGCTGCATGTGCTAATCACTACAAATGAAAACCTTCACACTATGCTCTTTGTATAATGTTTGAAGCTGAGAGAGTATATCTAGAATGATATTTCCCAGCTATGATAGCTCCCATGTATGGCCAAAATGAACATTATGGCGTAGAATTCTGCTAAACCTTATGAAGTATTCAATTTCAAACAACTTGTCTCTGCCCAATTTGAGGAGGGAGTCTATAGGAGGTTCACCCTTTATGTAGTTAGATTACCTTTGAAGGAGATGTAAATAAAACCAGCACTGGAGGTGACCGTTTGGCAGTTCTATTTGTTGTGTGTTGGTACATCTGTGCATGAAGGTATTGGTACAATAAGGATGAAAAGTTAAAACATTTTGAACTACAAGTACGGGGGTATGTCAATTTCCATGTGTAGAGGAGGAGGTCATAAGGATGTGGTACAAAACAAACATGATACAAGTATGGCACAAGGGGCATAGTAGTACCCAGCCAGCTATGGAAAACGCTAACCCCCAAAAAAGATATCCTTAGTAAAATATGTAAACAGACAATTTACTATAAAGGATATATGTCCTGAAACTTAGAATGGCATGGTTTGCTATATTTCATTACCTTACTTTATTGTTTGGAATCAGAAATCAAAAACACAACATTGAAAAAAAGGCACTCTTTTGCAGCAATCAACAAATTAAATCTGCAAACTCCAAGTCAAACGTAATTGGAAAACCTTGTCACTCAGTAGTAGCCATCTAACAATGAAATAAATAAAAGAACATGGGTTTGACTTCCTTTATTCAAATAAACATCCAACCCCATCAATTAAAAGTTTCAATTACAGCAAAGATGAACTTATCAAAGGAGATTTGGAAAATGACCTTTTTCCCCAACGGTTAGCACTGAAAAGCAAATGAATGGTTCTGTCATCCATATCTTCTTTGCTAGACAAATAATAAGATATCATCTTTCCCATGGCCGTAGTGCGATCAGGAAACCGCCATGCTTCAACAGGGAAACGTTGACTAGCCAAGGAGGATGCCAACTTCAAGCACTGAGAACTTTTGCCACTTCGATCCAGTCCTTCCAACACAATCAAAGCACCTCGCTTGCTATCAAAACTATGATTAGTTATTTCCATCGACATTCTGTGTGCAAGTCTTCTGGTTATTCTTTCAGCACAAAAAGAGGTTTTCAAAACATTGCCATATCCAAGAAGCCCTCTTAATACGCTGCAATGTTCCAAAAAAAAATCATGAGTCCACTTTATTATATGATCTACACAGCTTAGGACCCCTCACTATATTTATCAAAGAAATAAGGGCTTACCTTAACCTTAGACTAGCCAAGACTGGGATTTGCATGGAATGGTTGAACCCATGCACTTACACCATAATACATATATAACATGTCCTGAAACAAAAGAGGATCCAATGGATACATATATAACAAGTCCTGAAACAAATGTTGGAACCCTGTTGGAACCCTTGAATTCTAAGTTTATCCCGCCAAATTTGTTGTGCAACATGAGTTTGTTGTGGCAGCTGATCCATACTGGCAGAGGATTGCTGAGACATATTTGGACCCACCACAGCCCATGCTACTATTGTTTGGGTTATAGATAAGTATTTTCCACCTGTGTGTTTGCCGAGGCCCTCACTCTGACATAGTAATTCTAGTTGCTGCATTGATAAAATAATGGTTAGGAGCTTCAGCACAACAACTACATGTACAAATTACTTGCAATGTGCAATTAAACCAATAAATGCAATCAAAATGAGAGTTCTAAATTCAGAATTTGCTGGGCTGGTGGAAATAATAATGCATCATCTGAAATCCCTGCTAGCTACATTTGAGCTTAGACAGAACACAAGGACAGGGGAAGGCAAAAACAAAGACTAGTCCACTATGCACTCACGCTAAATATGTTTTAATAAATTAGCATTGTTCAATGTTATTGTATCTTTGTGCTCGAAAATTTTGTATGAATTTAAATTATATTTAAGGCAAGTAAAAGAAAGTATAAAATAGATGGTAGGATAATAATGTCAAGTGGAATAAGTGTGGAAAGAAATTATTCTTCTCAAACATGTCCTTGAAAGAAATGAATTATACTTTTCCTGGAAAACTTTGTTCTCTTCATTGAAATTTTAGTTTTAATTAAAATAAAGCAACATATACATCTTATATAAAAATACTAACCAAAGAACCTATATGGTATGACAGTTGACTCACTTTGTAGCTCTCTGGCCCTAATACCTTCAAACACATTTCTCCTTCTATTTCAATTCCAATAACTTAGGATAACCCACTGATAACATTGTTATTTACATTCCCCATTTGAACAAATCCTGTATGGCTCCCCCTACTTGCTCAGAGGGGGCAGATGCAGGGGCTTTTTGGGCAGTAATCTGACCCATAAAAATGAAAGTAAACAAACAAATGCAGATTGGTCATATACAAAATCAAATGAACACAAAATGATCTGACTCAAGTTCAATGTATTCTCTCTAAAACCTTCATGAGCACACACAATTTTCTTAAATCACAAGGTGCTCCTTGAATTCCAAATATTCAGCTACAGAAAGCTGTTCAACAACAAGTTCATGAACATTGACCCGAACATAATCCCACACACTAGGCCTTGGCCGTACTGCAAGAGCAATCCATGGTGGAAAAATGATGGCTTCCTGCAGCATATGTCAAATTGCCATGAGCAACAAAAAACTACACACATTTTGTGACAAGTACAACTACTCTGATTTTGAAATCCACTGCACAAGGAAATACAATAATGTTGTATGTCTTCTAAACAATAAAAAAGGTTTAACTATACCTGTGTGGACCTTATCACATCTCCAAATGGCCCATCTCGGAGCTTTTGAAGTTCATCATTCTCTCCCATTCCCTCTTCCAGTCCATCTAATAGATGATGAGGCTGCAAAATCTTCTTTCCTTTTGCTACATATCTGCAACATTAAACAAAAAAACCATCCTTCAGAAGATCATGGGAGTATATGAACATCTAACCATGTCCTATATGTTATATAAACTATAAAGACCATAAGTTATTAATCCCTTATCTTTCATAAGTTCTCTTCTGGGATATCAAAAGAAAATGCACCACACAATTCTTTTTTTAAGAATTGAGCTCCTCCAATAAGATCAAAGTGCACTGAGTTTTCTCTGACATGATTATATTCTGTGGTGGGTAACCGTGTTACCACTCACATTTTGCAAAGGTTATCATTCAGACATGAACTAGCTATGTTGTGACCGAAGATCAATAATTTTTGGCCATCCAGGGGAGAGAAGTCTACAGGGAAGGACACTTAGACATTTGAAGATAAACTGTTGAAGGCATTCTTAGATGAAGTTGGAAGAATCGTGGTTGATACACTAAACTAGAATTAGAAATATTAGTCCATCTCTCACCATGAGGACAATCTGGAAAACACAATTTCCCAACCCAATATCATGATTCTCCCTTAGAAATATCCTTTGGACATTTGTCAATCCCATCAACCATGCCCTAATAGAGAATTTGCAAGTAATTCCCTCTTCTAGCCCCCCAAAAAGGAAG
This sequence comes from Pseudotsuga menziesii, assembly GCA_001517045.1. NCBI lineage: Eukaryota > Viridiplantae > Streptophyta > Pinopsida > Pinales > Pinaceae > Pseudotsuga > Pseudotsuga menziesii. The sequence continues at coordinate 189,294 of LPNX010821397.1, read as the reverse complement.
GAACGAGGGGCTGCTCAGGAACATAACTACAGTCTACATCCCATAATCTATCTAGAAGGAATGTGTCTCAAAGGCCATAATTCACAATAACAATTCAAACAATATCCATGCTAGAAGCTAAATTTTTATTTTGCATTGTAACAAAAATTATCTCAATTTTGAAAAATCAAAATCAAGTGAAAGAACGCGATCATATTAATCTACAATCTACAAATAAGGTCTTTGCCATCTTCACCAGGTATAGGCCCCATTTTATATATATGAAGAGAGCTCAGAATGAAAGAAGACCACTTCCTTTCAGTGTAATTTCCATATTGGTCGATTTCATGCACCTGAATCATATTCCTTGTGCTCTGCTTTACCAATTCAATGTCTGGCAGTTCATAAAAATGAGGTAGCACAACAGAAAGAGCTTAGACAACAATATCTATGATAGTATGTCATTATTCATTATTTTCACCAGTTCCCATATGGTTAGGAGATTTGGAAGCCCATGTGACAAGTATCCCTTGAAAAGGTGAACAAGATATTGATGTGGAAAGAAAAGTGATACATTCTTCAGTAGAACCATATACATTCATATAACCAGAAATGAAGCCAAAGGACATAGTCAGAGTGGCTAAAAAAAATACTTTATCGAAAACAGGAAGTATGTGCTTATTAAGATAGTTAAGGAACTAGCTATTTAATGCTCCCCTTTGCAAATGGCTAGAACAAGACCATCTATTAATTAAAACAAATTCCATCATTAAAGACCATCTAGCATACAACAAAAATACACACGAAAATAAATTCCGTGCATTAATCATCTCTAAAAAAAGGATCATACTTACCATGTAAAATGGAAGAGCCATAACTGGGGTATTGTAGAACACAAAGTTCTTCAAGATCTGGGTTTAAATTGGTCTGATCTCTATTCTATTGTTTGTCGCATTTTGGAAGTGTGGAAGAATAGGAAGCTTCCCAAATGCATGAGATTATACTTGAAAGATAGTGTTTTGTACTTGGCTGGATCACTCTATCAGATATTGATGTTAAGGAAGATGGTGCTTTGCCATGGAGTCCTGAATTCGGCAGAGACAAGTTGCTTGAAATTGAATACTTCATAAGTTTTAGCAAAATTCTGTGCCATAATGTTCATTTTGGCCATACAGGGGAGCTATCACAGCTGTCAAATATCATTCTAGATATACTCTCTCAGTTGTATAATGTTTACTTTGCAGTGGTATCATCATGAGCATTCGTCTCATCAAATATCTCCTCTTGCACACACACAAAGTTAACCTACATCATTGGTCAAGCCCCAGAGAAAAAGAAAATATATCTGTATTAATACTAACCAAGAAACAAATCCTGGCCCTCACTAAGAGAACTAACCATTTCCAGTGCACGTGCTGACCAACTAAATCTCATAAAGGTTGAAATTAAAAATCTATTTTGTTTTAGGCTTAGTGGCTCCCGACCTAACCTCTTGAAACAGGTCTATAGATCCATTGATAGGAATGGTCTAACCAACCAACATTCACAGAGAGACTAAAATATGTGTCACTAAGATCAAATAGTGAAAGAGGTTGTTAAGCTAGGAAAGCCAGAAATCAAAGTTAGATATTCTGTGAGTGCATATGTAGTTTAGTGCGAACCAAGACAAAGCTTATTTCACAAGAAATTTCCTTCACTTTTTCCCAACTACAGGAGGGCTTCCATGTTCCCAATTGACAACAGTAGGTCAGTATCAAGAGATTTTCTTCCTAAACAATGTAACTACTGTAGGAATCAACCCTCAGTAATAAATGTGATCAGGTGATGCAATTGAAAAAGTTGGTTTTCTAAAATGAGTGGGATGCAATGGACAAACTTCAAGTATCAAGAATAGCTGCTGCCCTCACATTACAAAAAAATTATGTCAAAACATTGCATAGATGTATTTTGAAGTAAAATCCTGGAATCGATTTATGATACCAAGACAATTTGATAGTTTCTTTGCTTAGTCATGCAAGCCAATGACATGATGTATTTTTCACCTGCAATGTAAATGACACATGAAGTTTAAGGCCATACCCAGATCCTTTACATGATTTGGAAAACTCGACTCTGAGCTAGGGAATAACGCCCATGCCATACAAATGAGTTATAACCATAATCACTGTTCAAAACTTGTCATTTTAGTGAACAAGGTATTCTCATCCAAATTTCTCAGTTCACTAAAAATATTACTGAATATAAGGAATCTATTAAATTACTGTGCACAGTCAACCAGGTTGTAGTCAAGTGGTAAATCTAAAAATGGTTTCATTGGGAGAAATAGGTTCAACTACTCTGCTTATGCTACTGCAGTTATGTAGCCAAATTGTACCATCTTGTTATACTCCTTAATTGAGCCTTGGCAGTTTGTTCTAAGCATTAGGCGGAGAAAGACATGTGCAAGTCCTGAATGGTTTTGCATAGTAAAAATCCCTTGGATGCAGCATCTAAGGCAAAGGTTTCTGGCCCAAAAGATATTTACCCACCCATGAAAATGATGGTGAACTAAGAAAAGAGCAAGGATGAAGATAGGGCCTGAGATGGAAACCTGTAAAATCTCTTCAATAACATCTTCCATTGTTATTATACCCACGATCTCCTCATCCTCTACAAGTTTTGGAAGTGGTTTATCAGCAATTTGAAGAATATCTCCTGATGGTGTGCGAGACCACCGCCTTGACTTTACTGATCCTTTGTCGTCGTCATATGTGTGACCAGCAGGAAAGATTTTCCACTTCTGAAATAGCCTTTTATTTGGAAAGGGTTTGTCCTAGGCAACTTGTGATGAATTTTGGTCCACATTTATTTTCACATCCTCACTTGATGATAAACAAGCAAGCATAACACATGTCAAGAAGATTTCAAAATTGATAGCAGGCAAACACAACTTGAGCCAAAGTTTCAAGAGAGGACACATTTTGGATAGAGCAGACCATGGTTTTGAAACATGGGTGACCAGGAAATGGTCAAAGTTGCATTGACCAACTAAAGTCTTTAGCTATAGAACTTCAAATTGAAAACAAATCACGGGGAATTCAACCTGTTCATATTCTTCAAATCATTGCAGCAATCTAAGACAACAAAGGTTAAATACACTTATCATAAGACTAGTGAACAACGTAATCAACAACGTAAGCACCATTTCAACCTAAACAGATACAATATCCATCAAATTTAAAGACCAAGCCTGACCCTAGCTTGAAGTAAACTTCATTCTGAAATATGTGCCAATACGGTAGGCATGTAAGACATAGATCTGGACATAAATAGCTATCTTAACCTATACACTACATATATCTTGCAGTATGATAAAGCAATGGCCCCCCAAAACAAATACCTCTATTTTTTGTGCAAGCTCATAATAGGACTGTGAAACGGGAATCCAAAACACCTGTTCCCAGACCTCTGGAGTTCCATTCAATGGAAAAATCTATTCGTCTTGAAACCACACATTATTTAGCTGATTATCAATGTACTTCCCTAACGGAGTACTGTAGATCATTCTCATCCATCTTCTTTGTTGCATCGTGGAGAGCCTTCCATTCAATCTTTGGGAACATATGCTTCAAGAAATCAGGGTTAAATGGAACCTCCTTTGTCACAAAATTCTCAACTACCAACTCCAATGGAAACCCCCTGGTCACTCCTCCATGAGAGACGCTGTTTCGGGCTCGAAAGATCATCCATGGCCGGTTATGGCATACAAAATTCACCAAAAAAAAAACATAACCGCGCGCGCTGAACAAAATTCACAAAAAAATCAAACATAACCGCGCTTAAACTCTTAGCCGTCGTTGTATCGACGCCTTGACCATTTTATAAGTCAACAAAAGACGGTGCCATCGCTATAGTGACGGTCTGGCATGGATACAGCGACGCAAGTCGGGGCTTCTTAAAAAAAATTGTAAAAATGCATAATTTACCCTTGATTTTTCCACGAAAGTAAAACTAACGTGGAAAACTAACGTGGCAAAATTGATCACATGTACTAGTGATTTAACCCCTGTTGGATCTCCCATGTAGGCTTCATGGACCTGGTAGCCTCAAGCTAGGCTACCCGTATTTCTGGTTCCCCCTTCTTTGTCTGGGAAGAAAAGTTAAGAAGACTAAAAAAAGATCTTGAACTTTGGGCCAGGTCCCTCTTGTCCCTTTCCGTAGCTCGGATGGAAGCGCAAGCCAATCTAGAAAACCATCAACTCTACATGTAATAGCACCCCCCAGATCTAGCCAATCTGGTAAAATAAGCTATCTTACACCATTTCCTCCACACGGCCTGTAGGTTAGAAGAAGAAAATCTTAGACAGAAATCAAGGTGTTTATGGCTAAAAGCAAGAGATCATAACACAAGCTTCTTCCATAAACATGCAGAGGGGAGAAAAAATTTGAAAGGGGTCAAAGAAGTTTAGTTCCTTGGCCAAGATACCAAATACTTTGAAGAGATCAAGAGGTAAGCACATGATCTCTTTCAGTGAGTCTACTCCAAAGAAGGTCCTTTCAAGGGTTCTCCCATTCTAGATCATGTTCCCTCTCTGATCCGTCACTCCAAAAATTGAAAGATGACTACCCCCATCTCTAATAAAGAAGTAAAAATGGCTTTATTGGCCATGGAACCTGATAAAGCACTGGGTCCAGATAGTTTCACTGCTATATTCCTCAAATCCTGCTGGAAGATAGTCAAAAAAGACCTGGTCAAAATGGTCCATAAATCACAAAACTGCAAAAAAATTGGAGGGAGCACAAACTCAGCATTCCTAGCGCTCATTCCAAAAAAAAGGGAGCTACCTCCTTCAACAGATTCAGGCCCATCTCTCTTTGCAGCATCATCTATAGATTCATCACCAAGTTCATCGCCAACTGGATTAAAGAAGTGTTGCCTTCCATCATTCTTGAAAATCAAGGAGGCTTCGTTTAAGGAAGGAAGATTGCAGATAACATCACTCTGGTATAAGAGGTGATCCATTCTAGCATCAGCCATTGGGAAAAAGGTATGGTCATCAAGATTGACCTTCCAAATGCCTTTGATAGAGTAAATTATGACTTTCTCTTTTAGGTCATGCTTCAATTTGGGTTTGACCCTGTCTTTGTTAGATGGATCAAAGCCTGTATCAAATCCTCATGGATTGCCCCATTAGTAAATGGTCATGCTGCTAACTTATTCAAAGCATCCCAAGGTCTCCATCAAAGCTACCCCCTTTCTCCCATGCTCTATGTTATCCAAGCCTCTGTCCTCAGTTTCGAACTTGACCGCTGCCAACAAAATAATGAGCTTCTTGGGCTTCATATATCCCGAGGGGTCGAGAATGTAAATCATGCCCAGTTTGCTGATGATACAATCCTTCTTGGAGGTGAGATCATGATCTCGGAAATAATTTTCAAAAGAGAGCTTGACATGTACCAAGAAGCCTCAGGCAGTCTCATAAACTACAACAAAAGCCAGATCTTTTCTTGGAACTATTCTCCCAGGGACCTTGTCGACATTAGCAGAATCCTTGGCATTAAAGGGAGCTCCCAATGGACTGATTTCAAATACCTATGGGTCCCCATCTTTAAAACCATCCTGAAAGCTTCCTCCTGGCTTCCCCTTATTGACAAAATCAAGAACAGGATTAACATATGTGCAGCGACCTGGTTGAACCCAACCGGTAAAGTCATACTCATCAAGTTAGTCCTCTCTAGCATTCTGATTTATCAAATCTCCATCCTTTTGGACCCCAAAGGAATCCTCAATAGCATTGAGTCCCTTCTCAAAAAAATCCCGTGGAAGGGAGGAAAGCATAATGAGAAGAAGCTTCGCTTGGTCAGCTAGGAGACACCTACCAAACTTTGGCAACATGGGGGATTGCAGATACGAAAACTAGCCCTCCAAAATCTTGCTCTGGGAACCAAGCAACTTTGGAACATCATCTCTGGCAAATCCACATGGTGTAAAACAGCCCTCTAGAAAAATATATTCTCAAACAGTCGCCTCCGTTGCCTTGATCACACTCCTACTACCAGAAAAGGTTTCCTTATTCTGCCCATCCTCCTTAAATCCCTCCCCTTCTTCCTATCCCAGTTAACATGGATCCCTGGGAATGGAAAAAAAAATAATATCTAGGGGGATTTGATCACGGGATACCCCCCACTAGATCATTCAGGTGAGTTGGAAGAACTTAAAACCCATCTGATCAACATTAGCATCAACACCATTTGAGATATCTCAATTTGGAAAACCAAGATGGCTCCTGGAAGGACTGGAATATCCCCTACCCATTCCAAATGATTGAAGCAAAGAGACAGCTTCTCCAAAAGTTAAAAGGTAAATCCCCCACTGCCAGCTCTGTCAAAGACTCTAGAGGATGGGAAAATAGATTAGGCAAGTATTTTACCACTGCAGGCTACCACCTTCTTGCAGACACATCGAACCATGATAATTATAACTTTTGGAAGAGCATCTAGGCTATAAAATGTCTCCCCAAAATTGAATTTTTCACGTGGATGTATCTTCATGATAAAATTCTTACAGGGGCTAATCTCTAGAAAAAAGGGTGGGAAGGCCCCACGTGTTGCCCCTTTTGCCTCTCCCATGAAGAAAACATAGAGCACATTCTTATCTCTTGTGATTTCACCCAAAGTGTTTGGAAATCGTCTCTGCCAGAATAGGTTGAACTCCCAGCTGGAAATCCTGAGACCCTCTTTCTTCATTGGGCCTCCAAATCTCCCTTCAGCCTCAAATCAAAAAGCACCAAAGCAAGCTGGATGGTGCTCCCCAATATCATCATCTGGAAAATATGGCTGGAAAGAAACTCTTGCATCTTCAGAGAGATATATGAAAGGGTTGACCAAGTGGCAACCAAAATCCTTGGTCTACTGGGAGAATGCCTCTCACAGATTTGGAGGGTTCCTTGTGCCAATCCTGTATCGGATTCTTGGCTAAGAAGCCTTGGGCCTAAGCCTTCCTTGACGTCCACTTCTCCAAAAAAAAAATGGAAATAAGGTTGATGTACGATGAACTTAAATCATGGCTTCGCACTGGTAATAGGAGAGCTTTGTTCACTGACGGTGCTTCCAAAGGTAATCCCGGGGCGGTAGGGTGGGCAGAGTTTTCTTTACTCCAGATGGATCAATGGATTCCAAGTTTGCTTGGGGACTGGGCATCAAGACCAATGATATGGTGGAAGCTTTGGCCCTTTGGAAAGGATTGAGGATAGCTGGGGAACTGGGAATCTCTTACCTAATCATCATTGGGGAATCCAGAGTTGTCATCCGGGCATTAGCTGAAAACCTCTTTCCAACTCACTTGGGTTTGAGGCACCTTCTCCATAATATCGAGGTGCAAGTCTCTCTCTTTTACAAAATATACTTCTATCATGTGCTTCAGGAAAATAATCCCCACACTGATCTTGAGGAAAATAAAGGGGCATCCCTAAGCCCCAGGGAGGTCATTTTTGTTAGTTTTTCATCATATAAGCAAGAATTATGATCTTAGGATATTTTCACTGAGAGAATAACAAGCATATCAATAAAACATAAGCACATCATAAGAGACAAGAGACACAAAGATTTTTCCTCAGGGAAACCATAAAGGAGAAAACCCCACAACTTCCTTAGAGATAGAATCAGCACCAAAACAGTAAAAGCCCCAAAACAGTAAGTGATCTCCCAACAGCAGTAATCTTCTTCTTGACTAGCCCCAGTGTCTTCTCCTTCCTCACTTATGCGCTACACTTGAGTGAGTGAGTGATGTGTGCGATAAATAGAGAGGTTCACTCTCTATTTATATTATTTTGTTCACTTGAAGTGCACTCAATCATGTCGGCCTCACTTAACAATTACTTACTAGAGCCGACATCTCTAGGAGTATCTAATAACTCTAGTGCCCTGGAACTGTGGGGACTTTAACTCTTACACAATTGGAGAGTTACCCACTATGACTTGACATGACTTGTTTACATTATTAATCCTCCAGATCGAAACATGGAGGCATGACAACATGACTCAAATATATAATAGATACATCCTCGAATAAACATCGGGTTACAATACATAGATGAATACATTTCAAAGTTACAAATACATCAACACTCCCTCTTAACTAGGAAGGTATTCTTTCAACACAATTTTCAGCACTGGTCTTCTTCTCTATATCAACTGGATCATCTTGTCATTTGCATCTTGAGTCTTCTGAGTCTTCAAGTCATATTCATATTCAAGTCATTGTCACTGGGTCTGGATTATCTCTCGATCTGGATCAACATCACTGGACTGGATCTGGATCAACATCAGTAGACTGGATCTGGATCATCACTCGATCTGGATCATCATGGAACATCATCACTGGATCTGGATCATCATTGGTTGTCATCACTGGATCTCAATCATCACTCGATTTGGATCATCACTGCTAGATCATCATCACTGGATCTCGATCATCACTTGATCTAGATCATCACTGGCTATCATCACTAGATCTCAATCATCACTCGATCTGGATCATCACTAGTGCTATCTCATGATTCTTCTCATCACATGAAGTTCTAAAGAGCCATCCCTTTTTCATGCTTGTTGTTGGCCTAGCCTCCATCTAGGTCTTCTCCCAGCACTTATATCTGAGTACGTGGGAACACATCCCTCAGTCACATCAGAAAGGCTCTGCACTTACATCTGAGCACGTGGGAACACATCCCTCAATGGCATCAGAAACGCTCCTGCACTTACATTTGAGCACGTGGGAACACATCCCTCAGTCACATCAGAAATGCTCTACACTTACATCTGAGCACGTGGGAACACATCCCTCAGTTGCATCAGAAAGGCTCCTACACTTACATCTGAGCACATGGGAACACATCCCTCAAACGCATCAGAAAGGCTCCTACAATTACATCTGAGCACATGGGAACACATCCCTCAGTTGCATCAGAAAGGCTCCTGCACTTACATCTAAGCATGTGGGAACACATCCCTCAGTCGCATAAGAAAGGCTACTACACTTACATCTGAGCACGTGGGAACACATCCCTCAGTCACATCAGAAAGGCTCTGCACTTACATCTAAGCACGTGGGAACACATCCCTCAGTTGCATCAGAAATGCTCTACACTTACATCTGAGCACGTGGGAACACATCCCTCAGTCGCATCAGAAAGGCTCCTGCACTTACATCTGAGCACATGGGAACACATCCCTCAGTTGCATCAGAAAGGTTCTGCACTTATATCCGACCTGATCGTCGGAATGGCCAACACTCACATCTGACATGGAAGGAACTTAATCCTTTAGCCATGATAGAATGGCTCATCCCTTACATCTGATCAAGTGGGAACACATCCCTCTATCACATCAAAATGGCTACTCAATCCTAAACTGAGTGTTCCTGGTACCTCACCAGGAAGCTCTATTCAAAGAATGGCAATTTCCCTTACATATATCCTACTCGAGAGAATGGCCAGCACTTATATCTGACATGGAAGGGAGCAACCCTGTCACCATGATAGAATGGCTCAACCCTTACATCTGACCATGGAAGGAACCAATCCTCTCACCATGTCAGAATGGCTATGGGTCTAATCACTTTCTCTTGGAGGAAACCTCGATCTGGAGAACACCAAGCTTCTCCCTAAAGTACTCAAACTTCAGCCTAGCCAATGGCTTCATCAATACATCAGTTATCTGTTCCTCCATTGCAACATACTGGAGCTTCACTACTCCTCTCTGCACCATATCCCTGATATAGTGATACTTGATCTTGATATGCTTCGACTTGTCATGGAACACTGCATTCTATGACAACTTTACGCAACTTTGGTTGTCACAATGTACACAAGTAGCATCCAACTAGAGATCAAATATATCAGAAAGTAGCTTTTGTAGCCATACTACCTCACAACTAGATGAACAAGCTACGACATACTCTGCTTCAGCTGTACTCAGTGCCACACAGGATTGCTTCCTGCTAAACCAAGAGATCACACCTGATCCCATACTGAAGCAACATCCTGAAGTACTCTTCCTGTCGATGGCACTTCCTGCCCAATCCGAATCAACATAACCTTCCAAGTTAATCTTTTGATTCACATCATACTTGATCCCATAATCAACTGTACCCTTCAAGTACCTCAGAATATGCTTTGCAGTAGTCAAGTGAACACTTCTTAGATCTGTCAAGTACTGGCTCAAGGTGTTCAGAGAAAAGAAAATGTCTGGTCTCATGTTCGTCAGGTACATCAATGACCCAATCATCTGAGGATACATCGTAGCATCAACCAACTCTGATGAAGCATCACTCAATAGCTTAAGGTTCGATGCCATAGGTCTGGCCATAGCCTTGCATTCCATCATCCCAAACCTCTTCAGGATCTCTACTGCATACTTCCCTTGTCCAAGGAATATTCCATCTGTACTCTGCCACACCTCCATACCTAGAAAGTAATGCATCATCCCCAATTCCTTCATTTCGAACTCAGTAGCAAGCTTTTTCTTCGTATTAGCAATCAACCCATATGTTCCTGTCACAAATAGATCATCTACATATAGTATAAGCATCACTGGGTTGCCATCTTCAACCTTGTAGTAAAGGTTGGAATCTGCTTTAGTCTTGGTAAATCCCAAACTAGATAGAAAGTTGTCAATTCTGCCGTACCAGGTCCTGGGTGCCTGTTTCAAACCATACAGGGCTTTCTTCAATCTGTATACATGAGACTCTCTGTCATGTGTCTCAAAACTGAGTGGATGTTCTACATACACTTCCTCTTCTACTACACCATTCAGGAAAGTAGTCTTGACATCCATCTGGTGTATCTTCCATTTCATCACTGCAGCCATAGCAAGTACTGATCTAATGGAAGTGTATCTAGCTACAGGTTCAAATGTTTCTTCATAGTCTATTCCTTCTTTCTGAGAGAAACCCCGAGCTACAAATATTGCCGTATACTTTTCAATGCTACCGTCTGCAGCATGCTTGATCTTGTAGATCCATTTGGAAGTTACAACTCACTTCCCTTCTGGTCTTGGGACAACATACCAAACATCATTATTCATGATTGATTGATATTCTTCGATCATAGCGTCCTTCCATTCTTTCCGTTCTGCTGCTTCTTCATAACTGTAAGGTTCTTTATCAATGAAATAACATAGTAAGGCTACATACCTGGAGCAAGATCTGGTCCTCTTTCTTTCTCTATGATTTTCTTCTAGAGCCCCATATCTTTCCGCACCTTGGATAAGTTCACGTACCCAAGCAGGTTTCCTCTTATGAGGATTCTTCTCCAGAGGTGGATCTATAGGTCTTTGTGGTTCCTCAAAATATTGATCTTCTTCTTGAGCTTCTTCGTTCATGATTGTACCATGAATTTTGGGTACTTCTGCTTCTGCTTCTTCAAGTTCTTCAGTAGTTCTCTTTCTGGATTTTTTGTAAGCTGTATCTTCATCAAATGTCACATCCCTGCTGATGTCAATCTTCTTGTACCCTGGGAAATAGATTCTGCAAGACTTCAAGCTTTCAAAGTATCCCACAAATATGCCCTTCCTTCTTGAAGGATCTAATTTTGTTCTCTTCTCTTTTGGAATGTGTGTGTACACGGGATAGCCGAATATTCTGAGATGGCTGACTTCTGGTTTCTTGCCAGAGAAGACTTCTTCAGGAGTCTTGTTCTCAAGTACTCTATGTGGAGTATGGTTTTGTACATACACCGTTGTTGTAGCAGCTTCTGCCCAAAGATGCATAGGTAGATCTTGATCATGAAGCATAGCTCTTGCAGCTTCCATGATAATTCTATTCTTCTGTTCCGCAACCCCATTCTGTTGTGGATTATAAGGAGTGGACAACTCCCTCTTAATCCCGGATTCTTTGCATAGCTCTTTGAATTCATTTGAAGTGAATTCTCCACCATTATCTGATCGAATGGTCTTGATCTTATTTTCAACATGGTTTTCAATCAAGGCTTTGAATTCTTTAAATTTGTTGAATACTTCATCTTTGTTCTTCCTAAATTAAACCCATGTCTTTCTAGAAAAATCATCAATAAAAGATACATAGTATGCATACCCGCTTAGTGAGGTTGATGACATAGGACCGCATACATCGGAGTGGATGATTTCTAGAATGCTTTTGGCTTTGCTTTCGCTGCTGGGAAATGTCTTCTTTGCATTCTTTCCTTTCACACATCCTTTGTAGACACCATCATTTTTGGCTTGAAATTCTGGAAGACCTTCAACAGCTTTGCTTGCAACAGGTAGTGCTTTGTAATGCACATGTGCAAGCCTTCTATGCCAAAGCTCATTTGGATCTGTTGTGTCATGGATCAAGGCTTGTTATGAATGACCCTTCAATTTGTACAAACCTCCTTCTTGTTCTCCAATCACTACCGCATCATCGATAGTCTATCCTTTTGGCCACATAATGACTTGACCATCTATGAATGCAACCCGCATTCCTTTTGCATCCAATGCTGAAATGGATAGAAGGTTCTTCTTGAGTCCTGGCACAAACAATACTTATTTCATTGTTAGAGACTTACCAGAGTCTAGCTTATATGAAGATTCCCCACTACCTTTTATTGGATATTGGTAGTCATCTCCTAGTTTCACCTTGTGAGGTGATTCATGTTCTGACAGTCTTACAAAGGATTCCTTGAATCCCATCATATGTTTGGAAGCCCCACTGTCTATAAGCCAATCATCACTACCATGATTAATGTTACCTATGAGGGCGGATATTAGAACATATTCATCCTTGCTTGAAGAATCTTCACTTTCATATCTGGATCTCTTCTTGGATGGTTCATCATCCTCTGCAGCATGAGCATGATGTCTTATTTTGTTTTCCTTCTTCTTATGAGAGTGGTTCTTTCTCTTAGGACAATATTTAGAAAAGTGTCCTTTTTCATTACATGTATAACATCTAAATCTAGATATATCCTTTCTATTGTTAGAATGAGAGCTCTTACCTTTGGAGTAATGAGGTTTTCTTCTTCCCTTCTTGGAGTGAACTATGAGGGCTTGACCTTCACTACCCATCTTCTCTTCTCGAGCTGCTATCTGAGCTTCTTCTTGAGAGCACTCTTCCCATAGTCTGCTGAATTTGACTAACTTCTTTCTAGCACAGATTCCTTGGATGAAAGCATCCCATGACCTAGGAACGCCATTCAAAGTAGTCATCACAATCTCTTCATTTTCCAATTCTTCATCAACAACTTCTAATTGTTCCTTGATCTGAGAAATCCTTGTGAATTAAGACTGGATATTTTCTGCATTCTGAATCTTCACATTCTTCAGTTGGTTCCTTAGGGTCATCTTCCGATTGATGTTCTTCCCTTCAAACAATTTGGTTAGGGCATCAAACATAGCTTTAGGTGTCTTGAGAGAGGACACCTCTGGGATAAGGTGATCATTAATAGAATCAGCAATGATCCTCTTTTCCATAACCATATTATTCTTATGTAAGGCCTTTGCCTCATCTCCCTCTGGAACTGGAACCTCCTCATGAATGTAGGAATCTAATTCATTCTCTTCGAGGACCAAGGAGATCCTATACTTCCAGGCTCAGAAGTTTTCAGCTCCCTCAAGCTTTTCATCAAGCTTGGTATGATGAGAAATATTTAAATGAGAACCTCAAATGGAAATACAAAATATTTTAGATCTTACCAGGTTCAAGATGTTAGATCTGAAACTTGAGCTGAAATCCTGGAGAGTTGGTTCAGGAGAAAATTAGGGTTTTTCTTTTCCGGAGTTCTATCCACCCAAATGCCTTGAAATTTTTCCCTAAATTAGATTTTTGGGAGGAGATCAATCCAGGCCTGGGCTCACTAAAAAATTCCTCTTCTGTAAAAAGCCCTAATTTCCGACAGTAGTGACAGGTCCAAAACTGAAAAACCTCATAATTGGATTCTGCTTCGACAGAAATATGCGCCCTAAGGAGGAGAGTTGTTCCACCTTACTTTTTTTGAAAATATGTGGAGGAAGATCCACAAACTAGGAAGCCCTAGTTCCTGTAGCTGCACAGTGTATTCTTCTCAGCTTAGCTCTGATACCATGTTAGTTTTTCATCATATAAGCTAGCATTATGATCTTAGGATATTTTCACTGAGAGAATAACAAGCACAACAATAAAACATAAGCACATCATAAGAGACAAGAGACACAAAGAGTTTTCCTTGGGGAAACCATAAAGGAGAAAACCCCGCAACTTCCTTAGAGATAGAATCAGCACTAAAACAGTAAAAGCCCCAAAACAGTAAGTGATCTCCCAACAGCAGTAATCTTCTTCTTGACTAGCCCCAATGTCTTCTCCTTCCTCACTTATGCGCTACACTTGAGTGAGTGAGTGATGTGTGTGATAAATAGAGAGGTTCACTCTCTATTTATATTCTTTCATTCACTTGAAGTGCACTCAATCATGATGGCCTCACTTAGCAATTACTTACTAGAGCCGACATCTCTAGGAGTGTCTAATAACCCTAGTGCCCCGAAACTGTGGGGACTTTAACTCTTAGACAATCGGAGAGTTACCCACTATGACTTGACATGACTTGTTTACATTATTAATCCTCTTGATCGGAACATTGGGGCATGACAACATGACTCAAATATATAATAGATACATCCTGGAATAAACATCAGGTTACAATACATAGATGAATACATTCCAAAGTTACAAATACATCAACAATTTTTAATGAGGAAACATTTTTTGCTCCACCCCATAGGACCGAGGGCTTAACATGGGCCTCCCTGTGGGCCCTTCCCCCTCACTCCTTCATGTTCTAGCAGGCTGCTATGATTCCTGGTGCATGGTGTTCACATGGCCTCGTGTGGGGCTGCTTTAATACTCCCCCTGCCTGGCCCTTCACACCCCACGAGATAATGCAAGCTTGCTCGAATCCTCAGAGCTCCATCTTGCATTGAAATGGAAACAGGATAGGTGATCGCAGGTTCGTCGCTTAGTGGATTCATTAGATTAATGGTGATAATGCATTTGGGGCTTTCGCATGAGGTGAACCCTGCTATAGTATTGTCAAAGGAGGATGCATTATTCAGTTTCATGGGTGAATTCACCATTCAAGCATATGACACCCTGATAAATTCTGGTATGAAGGTCGTGTTGAATCATTCAGGAATTTGCTGTATTCATGGTACGCTGGGATATGAGGTGAAGCTGGCCTCTACATTGACTAAGGATATAAATATTTGAAATGCAGAGGGATGTTGCAAACTTGTTGTGCTGATAAATTGGGACCTATATCGCCTGGTTTCTTGGAGACTGTTGGTTTATAGAATGGAAGCATATTCCTCTTCTGTGAGTGCGTCGGTTCCATCCTCGGTGGACAAGAAATTCAAGGAAGTGAAGCAGGAAGTAATTTTACTACAATCCCAGGTGAATGCAATCGATTATGAAGGTGGATGGCATCTGGATCATGTTAGTAAGGATTTGGTATTTCTCGGGAAGAATATTAAAAGGAAGGTCAAGCGAACAGAGAACTCACTCTCCAAGCAAGTCGTCAAGCTAGAACTTAAGGTAGACAAGCTCACCCTCAAATTCATCAAGCATGAAGAAAATGGTATGTCTTCCAGTTCAGAAGGTTAAATTTATATCTCTCGTTTGGGTTTGTCGTCCTGCTCGTCTTTGGATCCCCACATCCATGCTTGTTTCTATTTCTGTTTATAAGTTGATTAGGAATTTAGCTACGTTTGACTTTCAGTCAAAAAATTTGTTTAGGCTACAAACTGTTGGATTTCCACTACCACAAGGGCATTTTTGGAAGGTTTTCATCTTTGCCGCTTCCTCAAGGGCACTTTGTTGGTTTTTTTGTCTTTGTCGCTTCCTCAAGGGAAATTATAAGCTACTTTGGAATCACTGTAATTAGGTAACTGGCTACTGATTCTGTGAAAGCTTTCTATAATCTAGTTCTGTTGGTGGTTACACCACCCCTCCATATATAATATAACCACTTTTGTCTATAAAAAAAAATGTCAAAGGAATCTCTTTTTTTCAACTCAATACTAAGTATGTTGACCCTTTAGCTTGCCACTGCTCATTAGAGCAGTCCGTGACTCTGTTGATGCTCATTGGAGTAGGGTGTCACCTTGTTGTTGTTCACTGAATTTAGTCATGAACCTAATGCTATTATAAAGGATGGGAGTGACTTCCTTTTGGGTTTCTAAGGATGGGTGTGATCTCCTTATGAACCAATAAAATAAATTGTGATCTTCTTGGACTATTTTTGTGACCTTCTGTGGACTGTATGGAAGCGGATTGCAACCTTATTTAAACTGCCAAGTCTACCTTACATTTGTCTTGCTTATTACAACAAGTTGAGCCCGTTAAAGAGTGTCTCTACATGTATGGATTAAGGATGTCTTTATTCATTTGAAGGAGAATCTATCTTTCTTGATTTAGGACTATCCTAAAGGCCTGTAATTTATTGCAGCCTAACCTTTAACCTACTACAATCTATCTTTTATCTCTCTCACAAGGTATGCCATTTGATCCTTTGGTGACTTGTCCTTTCAATGACAATATGTTACCCTAAAAGTATCTGAGTATAAGGAAGATCCAAACTAGATCTAAACCATCATTTTTATAGTTCATTATTGTTGTTCTTTAGTTGTTAGTTTGTTTTACATGATACTATCTCTATTATTATTGTTTAGTTTATGTACATTGCAATTGAAAAATTGTATCTCAAGGACCAAATTTAACATAATGACCATTGGAGTGTCAAAGTTGAAAGAGACAAAAATTATGTTTTGAATTTATTACAATAGTATTGTTCTGGATCTAGCTCTTTTTTAGTTTTGTGTTATGCATTAAAGTATAAAATTTTAATTTTCTTATATCAAATCGTAACCTAACCCTGAATTTCAACAATTGTCTTAATTAGTTAAATATATCTTTCTAATGTTCATTAGTGTCCAGGGTGAGATTTACCATGTCTAGGATATTGAAAATACATGGGCATGCTCGCTAAACCTAGGGTCTCACTTTGTTGCCAACAATAGGTTCTATTGCCATGACATAATGAAAATTTTATAGAAGAAAATATGGATATATCATGGAAACCTTCAAGGTAGGATATTCAATATTGGCTAATTGAGACGGAAATCAAGTTTTCCCTGAAATAAATATGGAACCTACAAGTGAACCTTGAGTGGTGGAAGGAAAGGTATATCTATTCTGATAAACATGAAACTTTATTTGCTAAGTTTTATAACTTGTTGCAATAATGGATTAAAATACAAGTTATAAAATTCTAAAGTTAACTTTTCTTCCAATTGACTATATTTATGTTGAGCATGGATTAACACAATCTAATATGTTTTAGAAATATATAATAACCCTTCTTTGAAAATCAATAAAGCTTCCCCATACTATAATAATTTTCCCTGCAATTGCTATTTTGATCGTTATATGTACACACAAATATAAAGTCTTTCCTTGTTGAATTGCGAGCATTGGAAGCTCATGTATGTCTTTTAGTTTTCATCATATGAAGACTTGAATCATGAAACCTTGGACAAGGACATCATGAACACCTTCTACATGAGAGTAAGGTATTGCAAGTTTAAACTTAGTATTGTTTTTAATTTTTTTTGGGCTTTATATGAAACACAATTTACGATAGTTTAGTCAAGGTCAATTCCAAAAATTGTCTATTAGAATAATCAACCCATAGTTAGCTACCTTAGACATTAAATTAATCATTTTTGTCTTATTTGCCTAGTTTCATGATTCCACCTTATGCAAGTTTTCATCTACCTATCCATAGTGGTCAAACATGCCTATTTTGACTCATGGAGTTCTTGGGAAACCTAGAGGAATCAAATATGCTTTATTCTTGGCCTCCTAGGCATCCTTCTGCTTTTTCTTCTTTATTGCCTGCTTTTTCAGTGCTTTAAGGCAATTGGGAAAGTTTGACTAGGTGAGGTTAACTAGTTTTTTGTCCTCCACATCCTCCACACTTTTATCCTATGAAAAGCATGTATGAGTTTTCCTTCCATCACCTTTTAGCTTGCCTAAGTGCTTTTTCCAATTCGTGAGCTCCTTAGCTGATTTGGAAACTACTTTATGCACCTATGGGGGAATTGCTTAATTTTAGTAAGCCTTCTTTTGACTAGATTCAAATTTCCTCCTCATGCACTCGAATACCTTATGTAATTATTTAATGCAGTAGCCTATGTTATTATAGGGTTGGCTATTGTACACTTATTTAATACAGTTTAGTG
Organism: Pseudotsuga menziesii; assembly: GCA_001517045.1. Taxonomy (NCBI): domain Eukaryota; kingdom Viridiplantae; phylum Streptophyta; class Pinopsida; order Pinales; family Pinaceae; genus Pseudotsuga; species Pseudotsuga menziesii. The sequence goes on along the minus strand of LPNX010821397.1, from coordinate 171,072 downwards.
TTCAGCTCCATATTCAGTCTCTTTTGTGAGTGATTTTGCATGTACAATTGATAATTGTTGTGAGTGTAATTGTTCTATCACTGGGTTCAATTTACACATGGTATCAGAGCCATTGTAGATCAATTTCTCTCCTTCAAATTTGTTTTGCAGGTTTGACATCAGTGAAGGGGAGCCTTCTACTGACAGCCGGGACAATTTCTGAGCTATGGATCAATCTCAGAAGATCATCTTGACTCCCTTCAATTTCTTTGAATGAAAAGTAGAGGTGGAGATACTGTTGAGAGCGAAAGGCCTCTACAGGCTGACTATGGAAATAGAAGCAGAGCCCAATGTAGCTACAGAGAAGATAAAATGGCACAACAGGAGGGATGAGGCCTATGGTCTCTTGTGTCTGAGTATTTCCAGAGACCTCGTTTTCCATCTTGATGGATTGACATCACCGAATGAAGTATGGGAGAAGCTTGTTGATATTTTTTGAAAGACATATGAGATGAGGGGACATCAAATAGAAAATGAACTGATCTCCCTGAGTCCAAATAGCTTTGAATCCCTGCAACTCTATTTCTCCAAGTTCAAAGCACTTGTTTTGCAGCTAAAACAATGTGGGATCGAAAAGAAGGATGATCAGCTGGTCTTGGCCATACTCTTGAAGCTTGGCCCTGACTATTTAGTGTTTGTTTAAACCATCTATGCCACAAAGTTGACAGCTCGAACCTAGAAGATGCCTAGCCTTGCAGATTTCATGGAATCTCTCACACAAGAACAAGACAAACTGGTGATGATGGGCACCATCAAACCATCCAAAGACCAAGCTCTAGTTGCTGGAGATTCGAGGGTGGATTCAAAAATCAAAAATAAAACTAAAAAGCCACCTGAGAAAAAGAGAGACAAGAACAAGTATCCGGAGGAGCCACAAGGTTACAAGAAGAACTACCAAAAGAAGAAGAATAAAGGAGAAATGAGCAAGTGCGCATACTGCAATAAGCGAAATCATACTGAGAACTCCTGCATGAAGAAGAAAATATATATGTTGACCCAACTCCTGGAGAAGAATGGCATCTCCATTCTAGACATCTCAAAGAAGAGAGAAGGAGGATCAATTTTAGAAGACAGAGAGAGATTTCATGCATTGGTTGCTGGCACATTAAGCTCACCTAGTTTCATCATTGATTCTGGAGCTTCAAGACATATGGTTTCGACCAAGTATGCATTCTCCTCACTTGACATGTCGAAAGGTCCACCAATAGTACTGGGAGATGACTCTCTCACTGAAATTTTGGGCAAAGGGAGGATTGATATTGATCATGGTCAGTTCAGCAATGTGTTGTATGTTCCTGGTCTTCCTCCAACCTCTTATCAGTGTATCATATGACCCACACTGGGTCTCCAAAGAAGGTCATATTCTCCCCTGATGAAGTTGATATCATAGAGATCTCAAGTGGTAAATTCATTGCAAAAGGAGTTGCAAATCATACTTCGAAGGTATACATGTTCTCACACTTCCTACCCTACTCAAACCCTTATGCTCTTCTCATTCATGCTAATGAGGCAAGCAAGATTTGGCATGAAATATTTGGCCACCTAAATTACAAGTATCTTTCTGATCTTAGTGAAAAATAGATGGTCATAGGGTTACCAAAGATAAAATTTTCCAAAGGAGTCTGCCAAGGTTGTATCCTAGGAAAACACCCAGAGCATAAATTTGAGAGAGCTAGTCATGAGAGAACCTCTGCACCCCTCAAGTGGATCCATAGTGATATTGCTGGCCCATTCCCTCATATTTCCATGAGTCAGGCCAAATATGCATTTACTTTCATAGATGACTTTTCCAGGTATTGCTAGGTTTACTTCCTGAAACACAAGTCTGAAGTTTTTGGCCTCTTCAAAGTCTTTAAGGCTTTGGTTGAAAACCATTCTAGGAGGAAAATCAAGGTCCTTAGATATGAAAATGGTGGTGAGTATGTCAAGTCTGATTTTATTCAATATTGTGAAGATGCAAGTATTCATATGCAGCATTCTATCCCTTACACACCACAGCAAAATGGTGTTGCTGAGAGGAAGAACATATCACTGAAGGAGATGGCAACATGCATGATGGAGGCCAAAACTTTTCCACCAAAGTACTGGGCCAAAGCTATAAAATATGCAGCCTATATCTAGAATGGGTTTCCTCATAAACATCTTTATGGTATCACTCCTTTCAAAGCATGGTGTGGGCACAAGCCAAATGTGACCCATTTCGGGATTTTTGACTCAAGGGCTTGGGCTAGAATTCCAATAGAAAAGAGGAAGGCTTTGCAGCCCCAAAGACAAGAGTGTCTATTTGTTGGGTACTCTCAATATTCAAAAGGGTACAAGATGATAAATTCGAGCACAAACAAATCCTTCATCGAAAGGTGTGTTCAGTTTCAAGAAGAACCCCTAGCAGCAGTGGAAGTTGGAGAAGCCTCTTCAGCACCAGATCCTCTGAAAGTAAGTGAAGAGATAGTTGAACATGCTGATTATTATATGCATGATAGTGATGAGTTTATTTCATATCCTAACATCTCTACAAGGCAAAAATGGTCAGCCAAGACCATTCATGCAGCATGAGAGCTAGCTGGGAATCCCAATGACCCTAGGAGGACTAGATCTCAATTTGAGAGTGCTCTATGCATGAAGGATCCTATGTTTGCTGAGAAATGCTATCTGATGGTGGAATAAGATCCTTAGACATATGAATATGCAGCAGGAGATCCAAGATGGAAATCATACATGAAGGAAGAGTTCAGCTCACTCCAGAAGAGAAACACTTGGGAGCTAGTGGATCTTCCCCCAAGGAGGAAGCTAGTTCAGTGTAAGTGTGTGTACAAGACCAAATTTGCTGCTGATGGTTCACCTATGAAGTACAAGGACAGATTGGTAGCCAAGGGCTACTCACATGTTCATGGCATAGATTACAATGAGACCTTTGCACCAGTGGCAAAGATGGACTCCATCAGGCTAGCCTTAGCCATTGCAGCTTCAAAGCAATGGGAGGTACATCACATGGATGTAAAGTGTGCCTTCCTGAATGGAGATATAATTGAAGAGATATATATGCAGAAGCCTCAAGTATTTTCTACTAACCCATCTCTTGTGTGCAGGTTGAGAAAGTCATTGTATGGGCTAAAGCAAGCCCCCAGGGCTTGGTATGCCAAGATTGATAGCTTCTTGCTATCACTGAATTTTGTTCAGTGAAAATCATATCCAAATGTATATTTGAAGTTAATTAATGGTTCATTAATGATCATTGTGTTATATGTTGATGACCTTCTCATTACAGGAAGCTCAAAGGATGAGATTGCTTCCTTGAAGGGTGCAATGAACCAAGCCTTCTCCAGGACAGATTTGGGGCTCTTAAGCCAATTCTTGGGGCTTGAGATTGCTCAAACCAAAGATGGAATCAAGGTGCAACAGTCCAAGTATTCCTTGTATTTGCTGAACAAATTCAAAATGAAGGATTGCAAGCCAAGCAAGACTCCTTTCCTTTTAGGAGTGAATCTGGAAGAAGCTGATTCTTCACCTATGGTAAACAATACACTGTATAGGCAATTGATTGGATGCTTGTTGTATCTTACACATACTAGACATGATATTTATTATGCAGTAAGTGTGGCTTCTAGATAGATGGATCAGCCTCATGAGATCCATTGGAAAGCAGCCAAAAGGATCCTTAACTTTGTTCAAGGAACAAGGACACATGGGATCTTCTATAAAGCAAAATCTGATCTTGATTTGATTGGGTTTACTGACAGTGATTGGGCAGGTGATAGCACAGATAGAATGTCCACATTAGGATATGTGTTCATGCTTGCAGAAGGGCCAATCAGCTGGTCAAGCAAGAAACAGAGTGCCATTGCACTCTCATCTACAGAAGCCGAGTACAGAGGAGTTGTAAATGCAGCAAGTCAATGTTTATGGTTGCAGGGGTTACTTGGAGAGTGTGGCTTCGAATCAGAGTACTCAAATACCATATACTATGATAACTAGAGTACCATTCAAATCTGCAATGATCCAGTTCAGAAGCAGAGAACCAAACACATTGAGATCCATATGCACTACATCAGAGAGCTTGTGCATGATGGCACCATTCACCTACTCTTTTGTTCATCTTCAGAACAAGTAGCTGATATCTTCACCAAAGCATTTTGTGAGAATACCTTCAGCAATCTCAAATCACTGATGGGGATTTCTGATCATGCTGTGAAGCATGAGTGAAGACAAGATTTCCAAATTTTGTTTTACAGTCCATATTTAAGGGAGGATTTTCCCATGTGGTTTTTCCCTCTTTCCTTGTTTAAATGGACATGCAGTATGTAAAGGGTGACTAAGCCTTGTTTCTAGGCCCTATAATTTTCTGATATATTACTCATAATTCAGGCTTAAAGGGGGGTGTTAGAATAATCAACCCATAGTTAGCTACCTTAGACATTAAATTAATCATTTTTGTATTATTTTCCTAGTTTCATGATTCCACCTTATGCAAGTTGTCATCTACCTATCCATAGTGGTCAAACTTGCCTATTTTGACTCATGGAATGCTTGGGAAACCTAAAGAAATCAAATCTGCTTTATTCCTGGCCTCCTAAGTGCCCTTCTTCTTTTTTTGCTTTATTGCCTACTTTTTCAGTGCTTTAAGGCAATTGGGAAAGTTTGACTAGGTGAGGTTAACTAGTTTTTTGTCCTCCACATCCTCCACTCTTTTCTCCTATGAAAAGCATGTATGATTTGTCCTTCCATCACCTTTTAGCTTTCCTAAGTGATTTTTCCAATTCGTGAGCTCCTTAGCTAATTTGGAAACTACTTTATGCACCTATGGGGGAATTGCTTAATTTTAGTAATCCTGCTTTTGACTAGATTCGAATTGCCTCCTCATGCATTTGAATCTCTTATGTAATTATTGAATACAGCAGCCTATGTTATTACAGTTTTGGCTATTGTACACTTATTTAATACAGTTTAGTGTTCAGCTCTATATTCAGTCTCTTTTGTGAGTGATTTTGCATGTACAATTGATAATTGTTGTGAGTGTAATTGTTCTATCACTGGGTTCAATTTCCACATTGTCAAGTTGAGTTCAATTTCCCATAAGTGTCTTTTAATTCTTTATTTAGGACTCATGAATCATATTTATACTGAAAGGTAAAAGGATTTGTTTATTAACTTAGATTTATATCAGATCCATGATTTCTTTGTTCTCTGAGATGTGTTTTAAAATCACTATATTTGATATTCCCAAGGAATCAATAAAAATATACATTTCACTAGCCCTGCAAGAAATCAAGTGTGGTAGATACTATTTTGTTGTCCATCATTCAAAAACAAAGAAATTTAAGAAAACTATTAAAAGTCTTCCTTACGTATTCTTTAGGATACTCAATTTGTCATATTGAATTGTCTTACATAAGCACAAGAGGTAGTATGCTTGTTAGAAATGTTGCTTCTGACTGAAATTTCAACACTGCTCAGTCAAGTAAATGTTCGAGTCAAGTTACCCTTAAAATTTTATTTGTTAATGGAAATGTAATCGCAGACCAAAATTTATGATCCTAACTCACTAGGATAGTAGCATGAAATTTCTATGGAAGTAATTATTCAGGAATAGAATGCACTATCAGTCAGATATACAAAAATATATAATGTTTGCATCCCTTAGATAAAGGGTTTCACTGTTTGCATTACATACACTGCAGCCAAAACCCCGAGAGTGACAAACTGCATCAACCCAAAAGAGCATGAGAAGCCCATTCAAGAGGTACTACTACTTCAGATTATGGTTGTATATAATAACTATCTCTCTAACACAATTAGCTCAAAGATTAAATTATGGTTGTGTTATCACTCCAAGAAACTCCTATAGGTTGTAGCCCGAGGATGCCTCGTAACTTAAACTGTTTTTTGGGTTTTCTGAATTGGATCAAGTCGGGTAACCTATATAACCTCTCACTCTCAAGACCTGCATGAAGCTCACCCAATCATAAGGCTTTTAGTTACAACTTCTTCAGTAGTTTGACAAAAAGGTTTAGGGATGGAGAACTCACCAGGCTGGCAGAATTACACACATAACACATGCATATAAATGGCTAAATCCTGCTGAGGATGGTGTTTATAAATAAAATATCACTAAATAACCAATAGGATGCAAGCTATCGGCCCTTTAATAAATATGAAAATTACCTAAATGCACATCCAGGCAATAAACACAGTAAAGAAAGAGATGGCTGAAAAAATCACAACAAAAGAGCTTATACATAGAATAAACCAGATGAGACGCTTGATAATGGAACATGATCATAAATATTCAGAGTTGAACCTTTATTAATGAAATAATCATGGGATTTATAGCCTTTTACAAAAGTTACAGATCCTCTAAAACTGATCTATTTACACAAAAATAATTGAAAGTAATAGTTTTTCCATATGAGGGCTTCAAACCCTTGCTAACTGTTTGTTTATCTACTGCAAAAATCTAGTTCACTGAGTGAATTTTAATGACTAAAGTAATACCTAATAACCACCACTACCGGTTCTCTATGGAATTGCCGCCAACAGCCAGTGTATCGACGTTTATCTGAAGTGTCCAGTCCTATTCAATCCGCTCGACACTTTTTCTTTGTGGCTGCAATCGTCGATCGGACGTTGTTTCCTTTATCACATCGGTGCTCCAAGCCTGACTGCTGTTACAGTTTCAGTGCTCCACGCCTCAATTTTTCCATATTTTTTAGTTGCGGTCACTGATCGGAGGCTTTTTCCTCTATTTGATCGGCCCTCCAAGCCTCATCCTTGCCATAGTGTCGGCTCCTTAGTGGGCTAACTCGCTGACAATTAGTCTTCATGATCACCGATGATCTTTTATTGTTGCACTTTGTGAACTTTTTCATTTAGTGGAAGCCGTAGTTTGTTTTTCTTCCACCACTATGGCTCCGCAGTAAATTAAGACTCTGCAACATCGGCGATCGGAACTCAAAACTTCTTACCATTGGATCTTTTTCATTTAGCGGAAGCCGTAGTCTTTTTTTCTTCCACTGTTGTGGCTCTTTAGTGGACTAACTCGCCGACGGTTAGTGCTTTCAAGTTCTGATGCCAAAGTTTTCATTTGCTTGCGGAATCCATAGTCTATCTTTCTTCCACCGTTGCAAATCCGCAGTGAAATAAGAATCCACAATGTCGGCGATCGAAACTCAAAACTTCTTACCATCGGAGCTTTTAATCCCTGTATTCTCCGCAGTGACGAAACTTTTAGCCACTATCTTCTCCGCGGTGGTGGAACCTTTAGTCACTATATTCTCCGATCACTATTTAAGAATGTTCCGATGGAAATAAAAAGTTTAGTAATACGCCTTACCACCGAAGGGGCTCATCTATTGATTGATCGGAAGCCTTTAATCATTATATTCTTCGCAGTTGTAGCTCCTTAGGGAACAAGCTCACCGACCTGAAGTCTTCACAACTTCTGATTGATGTTTAAAAAATGTTTCGATGGTGTAAACTATTTTAGCAATACACCTATCTGCCGAAGGGGTCTTCCACTCGCTATTTATCTTCCATCTTTTGGTGGCTAATGAGATGTTCTGATTCTTGCCAAAGCCACCGAAACCACAACTTTGTGAAATTTGCATCAAAAAATAGAGGTCTTCAAAACTGTTAGTGATGTTCATATCCTTCATTGCATCATTTAAATTCTTCATACTATCAAAAATAAATTTATTTTATTTGGGAGATAACATCTGGCTCCTACTCGGGGATGGGAGCCTCCCTGTGAGGTCCTAAGAACCTCAGACCAAAATTCCTTTGCCTAAAAGAAACTAAGTAACTTAACACTCTTCTCTATTGTTCCATTGGGCATGGATTCTTAATCCGAAATAAAAAACAACCTACAATCTACTAATTTACAATCATAAGGCCTCAGAGCCTTAAACCAAATAGAGTTTTAGGAATTGCCCATTTACTGGGCCATCGAATACCTCTTCACCTTCCAGATTCTGCAATTTGAACGTGTTATTCTTATATACCTGGTCTATAACAAAAGGGCCAATCCATAAAGAGTCAAATTTTCCATGTTTCCCCTTATCCTGTCTGACATCATCCCACTTAAGGACCCAGTCCCCGACCTGGAAATTGTCTGCCTTTGCTCTTTTGTCAAACATGCCCTTTATCCTCTGTTGATGAGACTCTTATTTTCCTGCAACTTGCTCCCTGATCTGCTATAACTCCACCAAATCCATCATCCTTCTCATCATATCATTTGGTTCATCTTCCTCTTCCTGAAAGAACTTTGCCACTGGAAGGGTGAGCTGGATAGGAAATATGGCCTCAGTGCCATAAACTAGTTTGAATAAAGAAGTCCCTATGGATCTTTTATCTATCACCCTATCAGTCCATAAGGAAAACTTAAGCTTTGAATCCCAGGCTTTCTAATTTTTCTCTAACAATTTCCTAATGATCTGGACTAATCTTTTGTTGGATGACTCAGCCAGGACATTGCCTTGTGGGTAATAGGATGTGGAGTGCACCAGTTGAATACCCATTGATTCACACAATTTAACCAATGCCCCAGATTTAAAGGCTTGTGCATTATTAGTTACTAATCTTACCAAGAAACCAAACCTGCTGAAGATGTTCTCATATAAGAATCTCATGATGACTTGCTGAGTGGCATTTCTGGTGGGTATTGCTTCTATCGATTTGGTAAAGTAGTTAGTGGCTAATAAGATCCATTTATGTTGTCCACTAGAAGATAGATTTATTTCACCTATGAAATCTAGACCCCATTGCTGGAAAGGCCCATTCACTATAACAGGCCTAAGGGGCAAGGATTTGAGCTGCTGCTTCCCTTAAAATCTTTGACATTGGTCACATGCCCTTACAAAAGTCCATACATCAGCAAAAAGGACTGGCCAATAGTACCCTGATTTTAATATCTTGTGGGCTATGGTTTTCCAGTAGTGGTGGCCTCCACATGTACTAGAATGAAAGTGATGCATGACCTGCTCTGCTTCCTCTTTATCTAGACACCTTAGCAAAATCCCAGACTGATCCCTCTAGTACAATAGTTTGCCAATTATGCAAAACTTAGAAGATCTCAATTTAAGAGCTCGTGCTTGGTTAGGAGTAAGATCAGGAGAAACTTCTAAATTTTAGCAAAAATTGAATGATACCTGAGTACCACTGACATGAAGATATGTTCTCAGCTACTATTGGACTATTATTCTGATCTTGATTTTCTTCTGTTTCAGCTGCTACCATAGTCTACACCTTTGCTGATATGACTTATGTGAAATTGATTCCCAGCAGCTCACAGTTTTGTTTGGACATGAGTTTGGCCATACCTAATCCTTTTACCAACTTAGTGGGTTTCACCTCTACATCAAAAGCAATGAGTTTGGCAATCCACTGAGCTCTCTTCCCATCAATGTCAGGCTGATTCAAAACATCCTTCACAGCAGCTGAAGGGACATACGCAATGACCTTTGCATGGAGAATGTAGATTCTAAAGTTATTCAAAGATTTTATGCGAGCATAATCCTGCTTCTCAATTAGGGCATACTTCAACTCAGCATCTCTCAGGGTTCTGCTGAAGAAAGCATTTGGATGATCAAGACCTTCATCATTCTTTTGTAATAGTATAGCTACCACTGTGTCATAAGATGCAAAAGAGAAAATGTAAAAACCCTTGGTGTAGTTGGGACTAATCAGGGTTGGGGCCTCCATGGTGGCTTTATTAATGTCTTCAAAATAATTTATTTCCTGGTCGTTCCACTTGATTTCTGCATCCTTTTTTAGCATGAATATTATATGCTTTACTAGCTCGAAGAAATTTGGAATGAATCTCCTGACAAAGTTTATCTTGCCTAAAAAGGACTGAATGTATCTTTTTGACCTTGGTATTGACAGCTGCTGAATTACCTCCACTCTTACTGAATCGATCTTTACACCTTCAGCTGAGACTGTGTGGCCTAGGAGATTTCCTTCATTGAGTGAAAACTAGGACTTCTTGGGGTTCAGTGATATTCCTTACCTTCTGCACTTCAGAAATACCTTTCTCAAATGCTGCAAGTGGTCATGATGGTTGTGAGAGTAAACTGTTAAGTCATCCAAATATATCAGCACATATTTATCTTTTAGCCCTACAAAATCTAGGTTCATAGCTCTCTGAAAAGTAGCCCCAGCATTCATTAGCCCAAATGACATTTTAGCATACATGAAGGTGCCCCAGGGGGTGGTAAAGGCGGTATTCTCTTGGTCATCTGGGTGCACAGCCACTTGGTTGTATCTAGAAAAGCCATCAAGGAAGGACATGACCCTGGCCCCTGAGACTCTCTGCAGCAGATGTTCCGTCTTGAGAAGTGGATAGTTGTCGTTTTTGGAACATTTGTTTAGGTTTCTAAAATCCACACACAACCTGATTTCTCCATTTTTCTTTCTTACCACTACTAGATCTGCAATCCACTGGGAATACCTGATGCAGATTATGATCTTGGCTTTGACGAGTTTGTGGATCTCTTTCTCAATCACTGGTAATAGAAGAGGGTTGATGGGTCTCAGCTTCTGTTTGAAAGGAATGGTGTCCTTCTCAAAAGGAATCATGTGCTAGATGATGTTGCTGTCATATGTTTTTAGGTCACTATACTCCCATGCAAAGACATCAGCAAATTCTTTTATCAAGCTGCAATATTCAAACTTATGTTCAGCAGTCAGCCCAGTGGATAGATTTATCAGTTTTGGATGGCTCTGGCTGCCTATGTTGTGCTCTTGGATAGCAGGATCTAGCTCCCTTTTGGCAGGCTTGAAAGGGACATCATTGTGATCAAATAGTTCTTCCAGTGGTACTAGACCTCGGGGTATGTGGTTGCTGGGTAATTGAAAAATATCATGCTTAGTCACTTTATCTTTTAGCTTGAGCTTCATGGATTCCTCCAGCTTAAGGTTTTCCTAGTCTATGTGTATGTTAGAGAATTCATCCACTAACTGAAGGAATTTACTAAGCTCCCCATCATTTTAAAACACCCTCCAAAATTTTACGTTGTCTGGCAGAGAGGGTCTGTACTTGACCTGAACATCATAGCTGAGCCTAGGGGGTAAAGGAGGGACAAACAGACTTGCAGAGATAGCCAAGGAATCAGCCAAGTGATTCAAATCTCTAGGAATATATGACAGTTCAAAAAACATAAATGATTCTCTGAGTTTCCATACCTCATCCCTGTAGGCCTTCAGTCTGATATTTTTCATCTAAAAAGTGTTGTTGACCTGCTGTATGATGAGGTCTGCATCCCCAAACATATTCATGCACATGATCCCCACCTCCTTGGCCGCTTTAACTCCTAGAAGCAAGGCTTCATATTCTACTACGTTGTTCATGGTTTTGAAATCGAGCTTATACGATAGGTGAAGGTTCTCCTTAGATGGGGAGATCAACACGACCCTTGCGCCTGCTAAGTTTTGAGCGCGTTCCCCATCGAAATACATGGTGCAGATCGCTATTGTGACTTCTTCGGGCTGCGTACGAGTGGGCTCAGTGAGCTGAACAGATGTCTGCTGATTATCATCTATTTGCAAGATGCAAGATCCAAAATCGGTATCCATAGCGTAGGTGGCGCGATTTGCTGAGCGACTCTCCTTGCTTATAATGTACGATATCTGATTTTCCCTATACATTCTCTTAGTTTCTCCTCCGAACATGGGAATGGTGGTGTATGTGAGATCCATCTGAAGGGTTCCATCCACTCTTTTTCTCCATGACCAAGACAACAAAAGGCTGAATTTTGGAGGAATATTAGCCACTACGATGTCCATCATTACACTTTTTGAAGGCAGCTGATTTAAGTTTACAACAAGGTATTTGATGAGGCACAAGCACTTGACCTTCCTAGAGTCAAAGGAGAATAAATCATGGTAGGGCTTGGTAATGCTGAGGCCGATCTCATCCATCACAACCTTTGGCATTAAGTTATGAGAGGCTCCTGAATCCAGCAAACAGTTATGAAGGATTTTATCATGGATGTTCAAGGATATATAGAATGGTGGGAAAGAGTCCTTTAGGTATTTAATCATGGGTCCCAGAGTTAAAACAGGCTTGTCATGTTGCTGGTTCACAAATTTAGTGTCAATGTGCACCTTAGGCTGGAGGGAATTCAGAATGGAGGTTTTAAATGCATCGTTCTTCATCAACTCAATTAAAGGGAACGGGATTTTCAATTTTTGAATTTCAGACTCAAGGTTGAAGGAATAATGCATCCTATCTGGAAAAATTACCTCATGAGATGTAGGTTTGAGTTGGACTTGATCAGGTCTGGCTGAACGTGCTAGTGTATGCAATGCTTTGGATGGAATAGCTAGTTTCTTTGGTAAAACAACAACCTTTCTAGCAGGTGCAGTAGGTTGCTTGACGGGTACATCATTCTTTTTTAGTGGAGAAACCAACCTAGAACTCAGTTGGTAAACTCCATGACCATCAGCTTGATAGACATCCTCTTCAGTGATCTACTCATCCATCAGGGCTTCTTCGTACTCTTCCCATGTTAGAAAAGAATAGTCCACCTCATCCTCCATGCAGTGGATATTGTCTTCAACTTCTCCTTCTTCTTCAATGAATTCTGGCCCTTCTTCTAATACAACATTTTGAAATGGAGCTCTTATCTCTGTTCTTCCCCTTGATTTCTCTCCCTTCTGAGATTCTGAATAGGGGGGTTTCCTCTTCTATAAGGGACAAAATTTGGGTTTCGAGGAGCAAAGCCACTTGGCCCTTTACTCCTCACCGGAAGACATCCTTGTTCCTTCAATTTAGACATTTGAGCAGTCAGGTTATCTAAAAGTTTGGTCATTTTTTCAATCTTGTTCTCTGATGCCGAAGCCCCACTATAGTCTGCTGGCTACTTTCTTCTATCTACCGTCCCTTTGACCTTATGAGATGCCAGAATGTTTGAATCTACCTCTAGGGTAGCATCCTGCATGACTGATAAGGAAGAAAAACTCCTTTCTCTGAGAAGTAGGTAGAAGTAAAAGTCAAAGGAATTCGCATAAGTTATCGTAGCTGAGGTACTGGTGGGCTTAATCTCAGTGGGGATCTTGTTGTACATGTTGTTGAATCTCTTGGTAAAGTTGGAGATAGACTCACCATTTTCTCTTTTCAGGTTGTTGAATTCTGTGATATAGTAGAGGTGGTCTCTCCTCTCTCCCCAATGCTTTAGGAAAATGTCATCTAGGGTCTCTATTCCTGCCACTGACCCAGCAGGCAGTTCTTTAAACCACTTGCTAGCCTGGCCATCTAGGCTTTGTACAAAAACTCTGGTCCATACATTTTCTTGTTCTATATTTATATTTTTAGCATAGCTATAAAAATCCTCTAGATGTTCTTCAGCAGTGAAATCCCCTTCCCCTATAAACTTAGGCATATACTTGAGGTAATCCCTAGTAGGCATGGCTGCAAGAGGATTTGGAAAAATTAGGGGCGCATACCTAGCTACCAGGATCCTTTCCATCTTGGTCAATTGAGCGGTAGCCATATTGGAAATGGGTATGGACAGGGATGTGAGAGGTGGCACTAATGAAAATATTTGCTGAGAAGGCGGTGATATACTTATCCTAGTGGAGTCACCAGGGATTGGATCTTCACAAGCAACAGTGCTTGAAGATGTCCAAGCCCTATATTTTTCTAATGTATCTAAAAATTTCTGGGAATTAAAAGTTTCAACAGAAGAAATAACAGCAAAAAGATTTCTTGAAATACCTGATGTAGCATTTAGTGCAGTACTGCTGGTCTGTCTTAGTAAAGCCCTAGATTTCCTCAAGATTTCTTCTGGATCTGAAATGGCTATTGTCGGTGGCCCCTTTGGGTTTGCTCTGGTACTTGGTATTCTGGAAGCCACCTTATATCAATGGAGTCGCCAGATAGATGATTACAACCGTAATAATTTCCAAGCCTTGTTTATCATCAAGGCATGGATCTATGTCGTATCCTAGGGAAGTTGAGCTTCAATCTCCTCTCCCTGGAAATGGCGCCACTTTGTTATCACTCCAGGAAACTCCTCTAGGTTGTATCTAGAGGATTCCTGGTAACTTAAATTGTTTTTCAGGTTTTCTGAATTGGATCAAGCCGGGTAACCTATATAACCTCTCACTCTCAAGACCTGCATGAAGCTCACTCAATCATAAGGATTTTAGTTACAACTTGTTCAGTAGTTTGACAAAAAGGTGCAGGGATGGAGAACTCACCGGGATGGCAGACTTACACACATAACACATGCATATAAATGGCTAAATCCTGTTGAGGATGGTGTTTATAAATCAAATATCACTAAATAACCAATAGGATGATAGGTATCAGCCCTTTAATAAATCTAAAAATTACCTAAATGCACATTCAGGCAATAAACACAGTAAAGAAAGAGATGGATGAACAAATCACAACAAAAGAGCTTATAAATAGAATAAACCAGATGAGACTCTTGATAATGGAATAGGCTCATAAATCCCTAGAGTCAAACCTTTATTAATGAAATAATCATGGGCTTTATAGCCTTTCACAAAAGTTACAGATCCTCTAAAACTGATTTGTTTACACAAAAATAATTGAAATTAATAGTTTTTCCATATTAGGGCTTCAAACCCTTGCTAACTGTTTGTTTATCTACTACAAAAATCTAGTTCACTGAGTGAATTTTAATGACTCAAGTAATAGCTGATAACCACCACTGTTGGTTCGCTGTGGAATTGGCACCAACAACCAGTTTATTGACGTTTATCTGAAGTGTCCAGTCCTATTCAATCTTCCCAACACTTTTTCTTTGTTGCTGGAATCGTTGATTGGACGATGTTTCCTTTATCACATCGGTGCTCCAATCCTAACTACTGCCGCAGTTTCGGCGCTCTGGGGCCTCGATTTTTCTATATTTTTCAATTGCGGTCACTGATTAGAGGCTTTTTCCTTTATTCGATCAGCCCTCCAAGCCTCATCCTTGCCATAGTGTCAGCTCCTTAGTGGGATAACTCGCTGAGAATTAGTCTTTATGATCGCCGATGATCTTTTATTGTTGCGCTTTGTGAACTTTTTCATTTAGCGGAAGCCGTAGTCTATTTTTCTTCCACGGTTGCGGCTCTGCAGTAAACTAAGACTCCACAACATTGGCGATCGGAACTCAAAACTTCTTACCATCGGAGATTTTTCATTTAGCAGAAGCCGTAGTCTATTTTTCTTCTGTCGTTGTGGCTCTTTAGTGGACTAACTTGCTGACGGTTAGTGCTTTCAAGTTTCGATGACGAAGTTTTCATTTGCTCGCGGAATCCATAGTCTGTCTTTCTTCCACCATTGCGGCTCCACAGTGAACTAAGACTCCAAAATGTTGACGACCGGAACTCAAAAATTCTTACCATCGGATCTTTTAATCCCTCTATTCTCCGCAGTGGTGAAACTTTTAGGCACTATCTTCTCCGCAGTGGTGGAACTTTTTGTCACTATATTCTTCGATCACTATTTAAGAATGTTCCGATTGCAGTAGAAAGTTTAGTAATACGCCTTATCACCAAAGGGGCTCATCTATTGATTGATTGGAAGCCTTTAATCATTATATTCTCCGTAGTTGTGGCTCCTTAGGGAACAGGCTCACCGATCTAAAGTCTTCACAACTTCCGATTGATGTTTGAAAAACGTTCCAATGGTGTAAATTGTTTCAGCAATACACCTATTTGCCGAAGGGGTCTTCCACTCGCTATTTATCTTCCATCTTTTGGTGGCTAATGAGATGTTCTGATCCTTTCCCAAGCCACCGGAACCACAACTTTGTGAAATTTGCATCAAAAAATAGAGGTCTTCAAAACTGTTAGTGATCTTCATATCCTTCATTGCATCATTTAAATTCTTCATACTATCAAAAATAAATTTATTTTATTTGGGAGATAACAGGTTGTATATAATATCCATCTCTCTAACACCTATTAGCTACAAATATCATGGGAAGATAAACACATTGGAAGGTGATAAGAGACATGGTGGATGGCGGTGTGGATTACAGCTTTGAATGCATTGGAAATACAGATATATTGTACCATTCCTTTTTGGCCACCCATGATGTAAAACACCCTTTATACTCTTTTTTTAACTTTATTGTGACTCATACAAAAAGAATTTAGTTATTTAGGAAACTGATAATAGAGAGATCGTAGATATGCAATAAACAAGCTTACAGTTAACTAAAATTATGATTCTTTGTGGAAGACAGTTGAAATTTTAGAATTGCAATTTTAGATTTAAGTTTTGCTAATGAATTTTGATGGCTGCTTTGGTTGATTTAGATTTTTGTCAAGAGGACACACTATAGGAATATTATGTGTTGATTCATACAAGAGACAAAATATATGAGCATGAACTCATAGTTAATCTTTGGATTTTTTTTTTAAATCCATCAACAGGCGTCGCTTTTCCAATGTGCTTCCGACGGTCATGGCATGACTCTGACGCTTACACCTGTCGGTCGACCGACAGTTAAAGTGTCGCACCATGTCATAAGGCTGACTCTTCTATTCTCAGATGGAATCAGTTAGCCAACACTTGTTGGATAAAAATACCGACGGCAGCACCATTCCTCTGAAACTTATGTCCGTCGGACGGCCGGCGCTTCAAGGGTTGGAGGACGTTGGATTTCTGTCAGATTTCTGATAGTTTATGCGATTTTGATTGGCACTTTGGAAGGAAATACAGTCGACTATGAAACAAAATGGTCTGTCGGATCTTTGACCCACATTAGTCGCATGTTGAAGATCCGACATTATGCCACCGACTACAAAAAAAATTGTATGTGTCGAAAAGGCGACAGATAAGTGTCAAATTTCAGACATGCAAGGTGTTGGATTTTGGGTTGAAATTCTGTTGTGTATGTAAGGCATATTCCTACCACAAAAATAAATTTGATCTCAACAAGGAATTTGGGAGATAGCGGTTGTTTGTTTTCAGTTGGAAAATTATGGTGGAACATCACTAAAGGAGTGTTGGTAATAAAAAAAGGAGACATGATAGGTGCATTGTATTTATGTCCTCATAATATATATTATTTAATCTATGTAGATTCCACGGAAACAGTTGTATCATTGTGGCATAACTCGCTTGGCCACATGAGTGAGAAGGGTATGCAAAGTCTGCACTCAAGGAAATTGTGTCTAGATCTGAAGTAGGTAAGTTTCAAATTCTATGAAAAGTGTGTTTATGGAAAATAAAAAAGAGTTATATTTCTTAGTGTTAGGAAACAAAAGAAGAGATAAAATATAGAGCTTGTTCATACAAATGTATGGGGACCAAATTGCGTACAATCTCTTAGTGGATCCCATTATTATGTTAATTTTATTGATGCACAACTATAAAAACTTGGGTTTATTACATTAGACATAAATGTTATGTGTTTTCTACTTTTAAGAAGTTGAAATATTTGGTTACGAATATGACAAGAAATTTTTTTAAATGCCTTAAATATGATAATGGAGGTGAATACTACAGTAAGAAGTTTGATAGTTATTAGTCATACCATGGGATCCATAGAGAGAATATAGTATGAAGAACACCAAAATAAAATGTTGTGTGAGAAAGGATGACAAGAATGACAATGGAGTGTTAAACATCTATCATATTTTAGTACTCCCTTCTGTTTTCTAAATATTGATATTCCATAGCTCATCATCGTCTTTAGTTCCACCAGCCACATTATAACATTCCATCATCGACTGCATGTGGCAATGCGCATGTGGATCTACTAGATATTCAAGGGGAACTATCTTCAAAAATAAATCATGGATGATTTGAATCACATTATGGACATCCATATTAGTATCCACAAAATGAAAAAGGTATGAGAAAAGCATCATGTCAGCTCTTCCCAAGTGGTTATTTCTATGTGCAATTCCACTGATACATACCATGATCTTAGCATTTCATCCCATGTGTGGACAAAATCATGGACCCATTCATCCTTCGGTCACAATGTACACAGAGTCTGAAATTCAATTAAGTGATTGTTGGGCTCATTTCACCCATCATACCTCCCATTGTGATATATTTTTGCATCGTTGAATTGCACTATCATCAACTGTCGACATTATTCCCATCCAGTAATTGTATTTTTTATGATTCATTGACCAGCGTGTCGGAGTAGATTTTAGTGCTTCCTCTAGTGCCAATAATCGCTATGGTTCTGATACCTTCTCTTAAAACTCTATTAAGAACACAGACAGCTCAGGAAGACCCTCGTAGATTGGCAATTTGACAATATTAGTCATGACATGGCACAATGAATCTATGATTAGATCACACTTTTGCAATGACACCTCATGCATGCGATTTTTCCAGTTTTCTAATGCGTCATTAGAATCAGAAGACGCGGAACTAGAACTATTCCAACTAAGTTCTCTATTAGGAGTTGGGTGGATATAATCATATAAAATTTTGTAAGCATGATCTCATCCCCTGACAACTTCATGTTTCACAGGTTCAATATATCTCCATCCTTCACTTGGATCCATTGGAGGGATGAATCAGATGTCATGTTTTTCAAACGTCATCATCCGCTTCTTGAAGTTAATTACTGCCATACTATCATTGTCCCATCCAATCCCTAGTAATGCGGTATAGGAGCCTCTGCCATCAAAAAATTAAATCATGTAGAATTCAGCATAGCTCTTAATACCTTCAACATTGACAACCAAGTTCGACACATATATGATTGGTTGTACTTTGTCCTGATTAGCCAATCACAACTGCATTAGGGACCAACCCAATGTCAGCCTCCCCATATTTTTCCATGTCTTCTTTGTAAGTATATTCACATATGATCCTAGATATAGAATAACTTATTCTACTTCGTAGTCCCCAATCTAAATGTTCATGCCCATCTCTTTGCCCATCTTTTTCTTATGTAAAGAGTTCACCACAGAGTCCTTCCGCTCCTTACTGGTTCATTGCAGCATGTTCTCAATATCAGCAAGGGAATCAAGATCTTTTCCTAGTGACAAATATCTCTCAAAAAAATTTCTGCAAAGTACCGTTTTTTCACGATGGTCCTTCCTCCAACAAAGAATCAAAATCAGAGGACATTTAATAAATAGGTGACTTACCCAGATTTCTTTTGATCATTTCCCATACCTCGGAGAATATATCTCACTCTATAGTGATGCCAAATGGTACCTTATTTTTTCCATCCAATCGAACCTATAGATGGGGACCGTCCTCTCCGATTGTCGCACCTCAATGGGTGACGATAGCAACATCGACATCCTCTGCTTTGGGTTTCGTTGAAATTGACGCAATTGTCGATCCTTGATTCTGGTTCACCAGTGGATTCTGGTTCATCGGTGGATTCTAGTTTAATGGTGGGTTCATCAATTGATTCATAGTTTGATTCTAAAGTGGAATTTGATTCTGAGCCTGGTTCTACAACTAATTTTGGTTCTGTAGCTTATTCACTTGGTTCTGGTTCTACAATTAAGGAACATTTCCTACCTTCCATATTGTCATTAGTTGTGTACAGTTCTCGATAGTGTGATCAACTGTGATGTAGTATGTACATGAACAATTCAATTGTGGGTAATCTTTCTAATAATTTATGAATACCCCAAAAATGTAACACTAGACAGGTCCATGAACTTGTTCTCCTCCTCTTCCTCAGAATCCTCCTTGTTGCTGGTACTGCAGATGAGCCAATTTTTATGGTGGGGATTAGGTTGTTTTTGAACATAGTGCATTGCCTCAACATACTCTTCTTGTAGCTGAGCCATTGACATCTGATTATACTATGGCTGTGATGAAAATTGTGGTTGCGGCGCAAACTACAGTTCTGAATGTGCTCAAGCTGATAAGATTGTACCCTTTCCAATATTCAGAGTACCCAACAAATAGATACTCTTGGCTTTGGGGCTGCAAAGCCTTCCTCTTTTCTGTTGGAATTCTAGCCCAAGCCTTTGACCCAAAACTCCTGAAATGGGTCACATCTGGCTTGTGCCCACTCCAAGCTTATAAAGGAGTCATACCATCAAGTTGTTTATGAGGCACCCTATTTTGAATATAGGATTCATAGTTTATAGCCTCGTCCCAAAAATTTTGTGGCAAAGTCTTAGCCTCCATCATACAGGTTGCCATCTCCTTCAGTGATTTGGTCTTTCTCTAAGCAACACCATTTTGTTGTGGTGTCTAAGTGATTGAATGATACATATGAATACCTACATATTCACAATATTTAATGAACTTGGACTTTAAATACTCACCACCATTGTTATATCTGAGGATCTTGAGTCTCCTCCCATACTGGTTTTCAACCAATGCCTTAAAGACTTTGAAGAGGCAAAAAACTTCAAACTTATGCTTCAGGAAGTAAACCCAACAATACCTGGAAAATTCATCTATGAAGGTCAATGCATATTTGTCTTGGCTCATTGACAAGAAATAGACCAGCAACATCACTATGGATCAACTCAAGAGGTGCAGAGGTTCTCTCATGACCAGCTCTCTCAAATTTATGCTCTAGGTGTTTTCCTAGGATACAACCTTGACAGACTCCCTTGGAAAACTTAATATTTGGTAACCCTATGACCATTTATTTTTTGCTTAGATTAGAAACATACTTATAGTTAATATGGCCAAATATTTCATGCCAAAGCTTGCTTTCCTCATTAAAGAGCAGAGGGGTTTGAGTAGGGTAGAAAATGTGAAAACGTGTATACCTTCAAAGTGTGATCTACAAATCCTTTTGCAATGAATTTACCATTTGAGTTCTCTGTGATCTCAACATCATCAGGGGAGAATATGACCTTCTTTGGAGACCCTGTGTGATTCATCTGATACATTGACAAGAGGTTAGAGGCAAGACCTATAACATACAATACATTAATGAACTTACCATGGTCAAGATCAATCCTTCCTTTCCCCAAACTGTCAATGAGAGAGTCATCTCCCAGCACTATTGGTGGACCTTTTGACATCTCAAGAGAACAGAATACCTCCTTGGTCGAAACCATATGTCTTGAAGCTCCAGAGTCTAGGATGAAGCTAGGTGAGCTTGATGTGCCAGCAACCAATGCATGTACTCTCTCTCTATCCTCTGAATTTGATCCTCCTTCCCTCTTCTTTGAGCAATCAGGAAGGGAGATGTTTGAAGATGGTCATCTACGCAGTAGCAAATTGAGTAAAGAGGAGTTTCATTTGAAAATTGGAGATCTCGAACATACCTCCTCTTTACTCAATTTGCACTGCGTAGATGACCATCTTCAAACAAGTCGAATCCCTCCATGGAAGGGATGTCCTGAACGACTTGAAGCACCTGGAAACAACTCGGATTAAGATTGCCCAAAAATCTACTAATATGGAATTTTTAAAAAGATTTCTAATACATTTCTTACCTAAAACCTAATGATTCATATTTAACTACTCGGGCATCTTACACATTTCCTCACACTTATAATTGTCTTTTGATGATGATCCCAGAGTAGGGATCGAAATGTCGAGATCTCCAATTTTCGAACGTAGCTCCTCTTTACTCAATTTGCTACTGTGTAGATGACCATCTTCGAACAGGTCGAATCCCTCCATGGAAGGGATGTCCTGAACGACTTGAAGCACCTGGAAACAACCCGGATTAAGATTGCCCAAAAATATACTAATATGGAATTTTTAAAAAGATTTCTAATACATTTCTTACCTAAAACCTAATGATTCATATTTAAATACTCGGGAATCTTACACATTTCCTCATGCTTCTAATTGTCTCCTGATGATGATTCCAGAGTAGGGATCAAAACGTGGAGATCTCCAATTTTCGAACGTAGCTCCTCTTTACTCAATTTGCTACTGCGTAGATGACCATCTTCAAACAGGTCGAATCCCTCCATGGAATGGATGTCCTGAACGACTTGAAGCACCTGGAAACAGCCCGAATTAAGATTTCCCAAAAATCTACTAATATGGAATTTTTAAAAGGATTTCTAATACATTTCTTACCTAAAACCTAATGATTCATATTTATCTACTCGGGAATCTTACACATTTCCTCACGCTTCTAATTGTCTCCTGATGATGATCCCAGGGTAGGGATCGAAATGTCGAGATCTCCAATTTTCGAATGTAGCTCCTCTTTACTCAATTTGCTACTGCGTAGATGACCATCTTCAAACAGGTCAAATCCCTCCATGGAAGGGATGTCCTGAATGACTTGAAGCACCTGGAAACATCCCAGATTAAGATTGCCCAAAAATCTACTAATATGGAATTTTTAAAAATATTTCTAATACATTTCTTACCTAAAACCTAATGATTCATATTTAACTACTCGGGCATCTTACACATTTCCTCACACTTCTAATTGTCTCCTGATGATGATCCTAGAGTAGGGATCGAAACGTCGAGATCTCCAATTTTCGAACGCAGCTCCTCTTTACTCAATTTGCTACGGCGTAGATGACCATTTTAAAACAGGTCGAATCCCTCCATGGAAGGGATGTCCTGAACGAATTGAAGCACCTGGAAATATCCCGAATTAAGATTGCCCAAAAATATACTAATATGGAATTTTTAAAAATATTTCTAATACATTTCTTACCTAAAACCTGATGATTCATATTTAACTAGTCGGGCATCTTACACATTTCCTCACGCTTCGAATTGTCTCCTAATGATGATCCCAAAGTAGGGATCGAAACGTCGAGATCTCCAATTTTCGAACGCAGCTCCTCTTTACTCAATTTGCTACTACGTAGATGACCATCTTCAAACAGGTCGAATCCCTCCATGGAAGGGATGTTCTGAATGACTTGAAGCACCTGGAAATAGCCCGGATTAAGATTGCCCAAAAATCTACTAATATGGAATTTTTAAAAATATTTCTAATACATTTCTTACCTAAAACCTAATGATTCATATTTAACTACTCGGGCATCTTACACATTTCCTCACACTTCTAATTGTCTCCTGATGATGAACCCAGAGTAGGGATCGAAACGTCAAGATCTCCAATTTTTGAGCGCAGCTCCTCTTTACTCAATTTGCTACTACATAGATGACCATCTTCAAACAGGTCGAATCCCTCCATGGAAGGGATGTCCTGAACGACTTGCAGCACCTGGAAACAACCCAGATTAAGATTGCCCAAAAATCTACTAATATGGAATTTTTAAAAATATTTCTAATACATTTCTTACCTAAAACCTAATGATTCATATTTAACTACTCAGGCATCTTACACATTTCCTCATGCTTCTAATTGTCTCCTGATGATGATCCCAGAGTAGGGATCGAAACGTCGAGATCTCCAATTTTCGAGCGCAACTCCTCTTTACTCAATTTGCTACTGCGTAGATGACCATCTTCAAACAGGTCGAATCCCTCCATGGAAGGGATGTCCTGAACGACTTGAAGCACCTGGAAACAACTCGGATTAAGATTGCCCAGAAATCTACTAATATGGAATTTTAAAAAATATTTCTAATACATTTCTGACCTAAAACCTAATGATTCATATTTAACTACTCAGGCATCTTACACATTTCCTCACGCTTCTAATTGTCTCCTGATGATGATCCCAGAGTAGGGATCGAAACGTCAAGATCTCCAATTTTCAAACGCAGCTCCTCTTTACTCAATTTTCTACTACGTAGATGACAATCTTAAAACAGGTCGAATCCCTCCATGGAAGGGATGTTGTGAACGACTTGGAGCACCTGGAAACAGCCCGGATTAAGATTGCCCAAAAATATACTAATATGGAATTTTTAAAAAAATTTATAATACATTTCTTACCTAAAACCTAATGATTCATATTTAACTACTTGGGCATCTTACACATTTCCTCACGCTTCTAATTGTCTCCTGATGATGATCCCAGAGTAGGGATCGAAACGTCGAGATCTCCAATTTTTGAACGCAGCTCCTCTTTACTCAATTTGCTACTACGTAGATGACCATCTTCAAACAGGTTGAATTCCTCCATCGAAGGGATGTCCTGAACGACTTGAAGCACCTGGAAACAGCCCAGATTAAGATTGCCCAAAAATCTACTAATATGGAATTTTTAAAAAGATTTCTAATACATTTCTTACCTAAAACCTAATTATTCATATTTAACTACTCAGGCATCTTACACATTTCCTCACGCTTCTAATTGTCTCCTGATGATGATCCCAGAGTAGGGATCGAAACGTCGAGATCTCCAATTTTCGAACGCAGCTCCTCTTTACTCAATTTGCTACTGCGTAGATGACCATCTTCAAACAGGTCGAATCCCTCCATGGAAGGGATGTCCTGAACGACTTGAAGCACCTGGAAATAGACCGGATTAATATTGCCCAAAAATCTACTAATATGGAATTTTTAAAAATATTTCTAATACATTTCTTACCTAAAACCTAATGATTCATATTTAACTACTCGGGTATCTTACACATTTCCTCACGCTTCTAATTGTCTCCTGATGATGATCCCAGAGTAGGGATCGAAACGTCGAGATCTCCAATTTTCAAACGCAGCTCCTCTTTACTCAAGGGAGATGTTATTCTTCTCTAGGAGTTGGGTAAACATGTCAATTTTCTTCCTCATACAAGATCTTATAGGATGATATCCCTTACTACAGTATGCGCACTTGCTCATTTCTCGTTTGTTCTTCTTCTTTTGGAAGTTCTTCTTGGAGCCTTGGGACTCCTCTTGAGACTTGCTCTTGTCTCTCTTTTTCTCAGGTGGCTTCTTATATTTCTTCTTTCATTTTGAATCCACCCTCAAATCTCTATAAACCAAGGCTTGGTCTTTGGAAGGTTTGATGGTGCCCATCATCACCAATTTATCTTGTTCTTGTGTGAGGGATTCCATGAACTCTGCAAGGTTAGGAATCTTCTAGGATCGATCTGTCAACTTGGTGGCATGGAAGGTAAAAAAAAACATTGAATAGTTAGGGCCAAGCTTCAAGACTATGGCCAAAACAGGTTGCTCTTCCTTCTTTTCAATTCCACATTGTTTTAGCTGCAAAACAAGGGCTTTAAACTTGGAAAAGTAGAGTTGCAGGGATTCAAAGCTGCTGGGACTCAAAGAGATCAATTCATTCTTGATTTGATGTCCTCCCATCTCATCTGTATTACCAAAAATATCTACAAGCTTCTCCCACACTTCATTAGGTGATGTCAATCCATCAATATGGAAGAGGAGGTCTTTGGATATGCTCAGACACAGAAGACCATAGGCCTCATCCCTCCTGTTGTGCCATTTAATTTTCTCTATAGCTGCATTGGGTTCTGCCTCAGTTTCCATTGTCACCCTATAGAGACCCTTCACTCTCAAAAGTATCTCCATCTCATCTTTCTATTCAAAGAAATTAAATGGAGTTAAGATGATCTTCTAAGATTGATCCATAGCTCTGAACTATGCCCTTCAACCAGTAGAATGTGCTCGTAGTCAATATGTAGAACCTGAAATAGAAATATGGAAGGAGATAAATTCATATACAAAGGCTTTGATGCCATGTGGAAATCGAACCCAAGTGATAGAACAATTGCACTCACAAAAATTGCTAATCAACCATGCAAAATTTCAAACAAAGGAGACTGAAATTGGAGCATAAGACTAATCTGTATTGAATAACTGTACAATAGCCAACCTTATGAAGTCATAGGATTTTGAAATATATAATTACATGATATATTCAAATGCATAAGGATTCCATTCTAAATAGTCAAAAATTAGGCTTACTAAATCTAGTCAAATCCCCCATAGGTGCATAAAGCAGTTTCCAAATCTACCTAGAGGGTCACGAATTAGAAAAGTCAAGTAGGAAAGATAATAAGTGATGGAAATAAAAATCATACATGCTTTTATTAGGATAAAATAATGGAGGATGATGAGGGTAAAAAACAAGTCAACTACACCTAGTCTTACTTTCCCTTTTGCCATAAATCTCAATAAAGTAGGCAACTTAGCAGAAAAAGTAGATATGCACTAGGGAGGATATAGAATAAACAATATATTCTAAATATGGATTACAATAGGTTTCCCAAATGCTCCATGACTCAGTTTTAGCAATTTTGACTTCTATGGCATGTGGAAGACAACTTGCATAGAGTGGAATATTGGAAACTAGGAAAATAAGACAAAAATGGATTAATTAATGTCTAAGGTAGGTAAGTATGGGATGATTATTCTAACAAACTATATTTTTGTCCATCGCAACATACTGGAGCTTCAGTGCTCCCCTCTGCACTATATCCTTGATATAGTGATACTTGATCTCGATATGCTTCGACTTGTCATGGAACACTGGGTTCTCTAACAAATTCACACAACTCTATTTGTTGCAATATATACAAGTAAATCAAATAAATCAGACAGTAGCTTCCTCAGCCATACTTCCTCACAACTAGCTAAACAAGCTATCGCATACTCTACTGCAGTGGTACTCAGTGCCACACAGGATTGCATCCAACTAAACCAAGAGATCACACCTGATCCCATATTGAAGCAACACCTTGAAGTGCTCTTCCTATCAATGGCACTGCTTGCCCAATCTGAATCAACACAAACCTCTAAGTTAATATTCTGACTCACCTCATACTTCAGCCCATAATCAATTGTACCCTCTAGGTACCTCAGAATATGCTTTGTAGGAATTAAGTGAACATGTCTCAGATCTATCAAGAACTGGCTCAAGGTGTTCACAACAAAGAAAATATTTTTTCTCATGTTTGTTGGGTACATCAAGGACCCAATCATCTGACGATACATCATGGCATCAACCATCTATGATGAAGAATCACTCAATAGCTTCATGTTAAATGCCATAGGTGTGGTCATGGCCTTGAAGTCCATCATACTGAACCTCTTCTGGATCTCTACTACATACTTCCCTTGTCCGAGGAAGATTCCATCCACATTCTGCCACACCTCCATGCCTAGAATGTAACGTCCCCGACCCTCCGACCGGCGAAGAGGATGCTACCATGGCGTTAACCATCCGGGCAAACCGCCCCATGAACATGTATGTACATATAAAATGATTGAACATAAAACATGCTAAGATGCATAATCATTCACATACACAGCAGAAGCAAACATACATTCCTACAAGCAACATGTTCATCATAATTTATTAATAGTAAATATAATTGCAGAAGTAAAATAGACAATGTTACTTATCTTATGAAGAACTTGTCCCGCAACCAGCTATGTCACTACAACATTCCACCCAACCATAGGCCAGCGTGCTCCTTAATATCTCAGCAACACTGCCACCCCCGAGATGGGCATGATTCCCCAAGGAATAAGGAACAAGCAGGCTTACACATAGCCAAGGATACACAAAACACAGCCAAGCCAACACAGTTGGGTTTATCAGGCCATCAACAAGATAGCCAAGCCAAAATGGTCAGGTTTATCAGGCCATAAAGGAGCTGAAAAAAGCTAAATGCTAAGCTGGTGAGCTCATTACAGAGCTAGGAACAGCTACAATAGAACTAGCCTGACATCTAAGACACCCACACACACCCAACACAACGAATCAGTCCCTTCTCTGCTACACAGTCCCTCAGGACCTAACTTCCCTTCCAGTGCTATTCAAGGGTTGTTGAGAAGAAAGCCAGCCCTCTAGCTCTGTCTGTGTTGTTTCCAAACACACCAGGTTTATCAATCAAACCAAGCCCCCACCCCTGCTCCCTATATAGTCCGAAGACCAACCATTGCACACAAGAAATCAATCGGCAGTTGCAGCTTAAATAGGGAAACGATTCATGAGTTGTTCTTGGACCTATCGTGGCCAAAACGACTCCCAAGCAAATTACAACAGTCCCAAAATGTATCAGTAAACATAGCTCATGACATGGGGAAACAACAGTCCATCCTGGACCATGAAGTCACTAGGAAAACTTACACAGACCACAAAGGAGAACAAAATTATAGTATCCCAACCTGTGCATGAGGGAAACTTGCACCAGACCCAAAAATACAGAGGAAAAAACATATGCACGAGCCACAATCGGTAGGGAAAACTTACACATAGTCCCTGAGCATAAAAATCACTCTCCACAGGAAAATCATGGGTGATAGTGACCGAACGGCTCCCAGCTTGCTGCGTGAGTAACAACAACGTAGGACCCAGTGTGTGAGAGAAGATTCACACCTAATCCCAAATACGGATTGAAACACTCTTGATTCCTCTGTGTGGAAAATGTGAGACCAAACATGAAAGAAGCATGTACGTGTGAACAATTAGACTACCGCCCCTGCATGAGGATGAACAGACAAGGGAAAGAGTGGCATCCTGGAGAGTATGGAATGAGGGGCATAGTCATTCTCCTGCCCATCGTGAGGTTCAATCCACTGGTGGAGTGTGCATGTGGGCAAGGACTGACTATCCTGCCACACTCCACTCCCAGCCATAACAACCCCAACTAATAGCAGTAGTTTTCAATGGTGGTAGTTGGGTAAGACAAGGGAAGGTGACACCTGGATTTTTCCCCCCATTGCCCAAGATTTGATCACTTCCCCCCCTTATCCTTGTAAGAATCATGCCCTTTTCATCATGGTTGCAGTGAGCATAACTAGTTGGGTTTATTTAATTAAAGATGTATATTTACATAATTAGGAAACTTAATATGTATGCCACATGCCCCGATATACCATCGGTGACAATTTCAATCTGAAACATAGCATAACCAATCAATGGTGGGGCCTTGGCCTTTACCTCAACACCATGATTATTTACAATATATATATCATATACATATAATGCAATAGGGTCAAAACCGGGGTGTTACATAGAAAATAGTGCATCAACACATAATAGGAGCATCACTTGTCTTCCACCTTCAACCTTGAAGCAAAGGTTGGAATCCGCTTTACTCTTAGTAAATCCTAGATTCATCAATAATCTATCCATCATGTTGCACCATGTTGAAACTCAGGATCTTTTGTAGTCACTCCATCTGAAGCATCATACTCCCTCTGTCTTCCGTACTTTATGCACTGGAACATTTTGTACTGGAGTGACAAGTAGCTTCCTCTGCTACTAATATTCTATGTATCCATCTAGGGTCACTAGATACCAACATCCTCTATCTTTGAGAGTGTTCTTCTTGCACCCATATATGAGCTTTTCATCCTTTATCAACCTTGTAGAAAAGGTTCATATATTCATCAAGCTCCTCATGTATGTGTTATCCCATGGGTGTCTTCTGAGCTCGTACAAGGCCTTCTTTCATTTGTACACATGCTTCTGTCTGTCACATGTCTTAACTTCTGGTGGATGTAAATGTATCTTCATAGTTTATGCCTCGTGCTATGAATATTTCCTTGTATCCCATTATGTTTCCATCTACTGCATGATGGAAGTATGAACTTCTCTTCAGGTCTTGATACTATATCCTAGACATCATTCTTCTTGAACTGGTCTTCCCTTTCTTCTTGTTTACTTCTTCAGAGCTAGAAGGTTCTGCATCAATGATGTTACTGGATTCATCATATTATTCTTCATCATCACTTATTCTTCAGAACAAGTACCATCCTTCTTTGCTTGTAGGAGATTATATATGCGATCTTTCCTACAAGTCAAATGCATTTGTATGGTTAGAAACATTTCATAAAGATTATTCATATTGTCAAATTCTTATGCATAAATATATATCATGCAACTACTTTAGCCAATACAACATTCATCCATATCTCATGGAAACTTTTCTAGATGCCTTCCATCTCTACCAGGACAACATTGAGATTGTGCACTAATCCAATATGTCAGCAAAGAGGTTTCATTCTAGATAAGTAGCAATGGAGAGTTGTATAGAACCATGAGCTGCTTACCCATTAGATGCATATTAGTAGTATATTGTCATTAATGAAAGCATTCTATCATGCATAATACATCAACTGAATATAAAAAAATGCATAATAAAACAATATCATGAAATAACAATTGAATACCCATCTTTATTTGTTTCATGGGTAGACTCCTTCTTGAGCATTCAGCTTCATCATATTCTTCATTCATAATAGCATCGTTTATCCAAATGCTAATATGGATAAGAGGTTCTTCAAGAGTTGAGTTCTTCATATTCATCATTCCTTGAGGGATATTCTTTGGATGGTGAGAGCTTGATCTTCCCATCTTCTTTTCTCTTACTATGAGTTGAGCATCTTCTTGTGTCTCCTCTTCCTGGAATATTTCTGAAAGTAATCACTTCCTTCTAGCACACATTCCTTGAATGAATGAATCCCATGATCCTGAGAGGCCTTTCAAGGTGGCTATCACCACTTCTTCATTCTCCACTTCTTCTTCTATCACTTCAAGTTGTTTTTTGATTTGAGAGACCCCCGTAAAGCATGACTATATGGTCTCTGCATTTTGGATCTTCACATTCTTCAACTGGTTTGATAAGGTCATATTCTGATTTATGTTCTTCCCTTCAAATATCTTGGTGAAGGAATCAAACATCTTTGGTGTCTTTATGGAAGACACTTGTGGTACAAGTTGATCCGTGATTGAATCAACAATTATCTTCTTGTCCTTGACCAAGTTCTTCTTGTGTAAGGCTTTGAGCATCATCTCCCTTTGGAACTAGAACCTCTCCACTTATGTAGGTGTTCCATTCATTTTATTTAGAGAGATCAAATAACTCCATGCTTGGAATTTTTCAACTTCACCAATATTATCATCAAGCTGATGTGATAGATCAGTTTGAAATGACAACCTGAAATGAAAACAACAAAAGATTAGATCTTACCGATTTGAGGTGTCCGTCCTGGTTCCGGAGTTGGCTAATATAGGGTTTTTCATAGAAACCCTAATTTTCAAAACTTGGAATATTTTATATATGAATGGATATAAATATATATCTCTTCAATTTGATCTCTCCAATGTACTCCTTTTCTGAAAATAGTGGAGGGAAGCTCCCAGAACAAGAAGCCCTAGTTTTCCAATTTCTTCTGTAGAAATTCCTGTTATTGTTTCTACAGTATCTCCAAACTTAATGGTCCTATATGTTTGAAAATTTGCATTGAGGTATCCTAGAATGTCCCTATTCCAAAACCATAGGCTTCATCAGAATTAGTTTCACCAATTGGTATTTATGATCATTTTTCCAAGGTGACCTGTTATAGGATTGTTCAGAACAACGAAGTTGTACGAATTTCCACGTGTCATTTTTTCATCTTCTAGGTCTAAAAATAGGACCACAAAAATTAAATTTTTCACTCTCTCTAGAAAATCTTCATAAATTTCATTTGGACCTTTGTATCACAAGATATAGCAATTCTCCCCAGGTGTCCATTTTAGAGATGAATCCTGGAAGAGGATGGAACCCTAACTTGGAGGGATCATATCACCATGAATATATAGAACCCAAGGCTGAATTTTGGACACAATGTAAATAAGGATTTTATCGTTGGCACGTTAAATTTTCACCTCCTGAGCCTTCTCCAATCCTGCGATATATCGAATGTACCAAAACTTATCAGTTTTAGTATTTAGGGTTTTTCCAGCTCGGGGTCAAACTAGGGTTTGACTTTCCTGGAGTTTCACCCAACCAAAAATATTGACCCAGGTCTCTAAACTTCTATTTTGATGAGGAGAGTAATCCTATGCTGGGATCACTAAAAAAATTCTCTTCTGTAAGAATCCATAATTTCCCGCATCATAAACTCCAAATGCTTAGAATGGAATTCCACTTTGACAGAAAGATGCGCCCTTCAATGGAGAGTCATCTTAGCATAATTTTTCTAATGGATTGTGGAGAGAGACCCAAAAATTAAGAATCCCTAGCTTTTGCAGATACACAATGTCTTATTCTCAGGTTAGCTTTGATACCATGTTAGATTTTTATCATTCAAGCTAGCATTATGATCTTATGATCTTTAACCTAGAGAATAACATGCACAGCAATAAAACACAAGAGACAAGAGACACAAACAATTCTCCTCAGGGAAACCATAAAGGAGAAAACCCTACAACTTCCTCAGAGATAGAATCAGCACCAAAAGTAAAACCCGAAAACATAAAGATGATCTTCCGACAGCAGTAGTCTCTCTCTCTGATCCCAACAACTTCTCTCTCACTCATGCGCCCCAATGAGTGAGTGTGTGTGTGATAAATAGAGAGGCTCACTCTCTATTTATACTCTTTCGTTCACTTGAAACCCACTCCAACATGTCAGGCTCACTTAAAAATTACTTACTAGAGCCAACATATCTAGGAGTGTCTAATAACCCTAGTACCCCACAACTTGTGGGGACTTTGACTCCTCTGACCAACAAGGAGGGTTATCCTTAACACAATGGTGGGGACTATTACCCTGACTTATAATGAATCACCTAGGGTTGACTTCTCTAGGATATTCTAATAACCCTAGGGCTCCACAAGTATGGGGACTTTAACCCTTGACCAATAGGAGGGTTACCCACTGTTGGGATAAATGGGTAGACCCGGGTTTCACCTTTAACTTCGCACCAACAAAAGACCCGCAGTGTTGGCCCTTTCGGCAGCAGCCTGCGAACAGGCTACAGTCTCACCCGAAACAGCTATGGGGTGCCGCAGAATTAGGTTTCTGCAAGCAGAAGAGAGAATCTTACTGTACCTTTAGTCTTTAACTATTAACAATCACTTAACAGAATGCTTGTAATATCAATTATGCAGCTTCGCGATTAGATAAATAAACAGTTACTTGCACAACCCTTATCTGGGAATTCACAGCAAAGTTAGTTATTAACAGCAGTCTTACTTTAGCAATTATTTACTTAACAGTGTGTAAAATATAATAACAAATCACACAAATGAACCACAACACCAGATGTCACGTGGTTCACCCCCAGTGTAGGGGTTACGTCCACAGAACTGCGCTTTATTTAACTCTTTACAACTAAAACGTCAGTTCTGATCTGCGCACTCAGCTGCATATCCCTTCAGTCCTCAAAGCCGCACACATAGCTACAGATCTTCATTTTCACCCACAAAGCACCTCTGCGCACACAGATGCAGATTCGTCCTGCACACAGCTGGGACTTAACCTTCTTACAAAAAACCTTATACAATCTCTTCTCTTCGCATTACAATAGCTTCATAACATAATCATTCAAGACCTAACCCTACTTCTTTACACAAGTGCCTATTTATACAGCGCACTGTTACAAAACCCTGGTCTTAAACCATGGGTGCCCAAAACCCTAACCCTGGATTTAATCCAAGGGTTAATTACAAAAAAGGGGGTTCGACCCACCCGCGACACCCCTAAGACTATTTTGGAATGTAACTCCACTTACACTTCTTCAAGAACTGCAGAGTTACCAAAACTAAGGACCTTTAGGGTCGGAGCCGCAACAGGCCCCTAAGACTCACTTGTGACCCACCCCAGGGCACTCTGCTACTATTCTGGTGGTTTACGAAACCTTGTGTACTGCTTTTTGGCACCCTCCCTACTACTGTCGGTTGCTCGTTTCCATCCTTCGTACTTTTTATGCTGATGAAGGTCTGTCGGATCCATCTGCAACCCCACTTGTTACTCTATCTGTCGAGCACTTGACCATCCACAACTAAAGGTCCCAAAAATTGTGTGTCAAGCTGCATAAGACAAACATCCTCCTTGGCTCTGTCAAACCTGGCAGAGACATGGCGGGATCCTCCAAAGTCTTATTATGAGGCCTTGTGCCTTTCGTCGCTCCATGTTAGAGCGAACTTCTGCCTACCTTCGTCTGAATTAGAGCAAACTTCTGCCTTCCTTTGTACCTTGGTCGGATAGGACTGTACTGGAGAATTACTCAGAAGGTTCTGTAACCCTGTTTCTTTGAACTCTCGTACTAACTCCTGGACTTCACAATTCTTTGACATGGTTCCAACTGAGCAACTCAAAGAAATGATTAATGTGAGAGTCGCAGGCTGATGCATTGTTTTATAGAATCCTGTAATAGAATCTGTCATCATGGTGCATTAATGACACCAAATATGGTGGGATGCTGAAAATCTTGTCCACACGGTGCCAGGATTTCCCCCAAAATCTCATTATTACAGGTATGGAGAGCAGTGCTCGTGCCGGTGCCGCCAAGTTTATTTTGTCCCATCCATCGCATTTTAAGTTGCGACGCACCTTGGACCTTTGGCATAACAACTACCCGCACTTCGACACCCTGATAACCCTTACTCCTTACTACCCCATGCGGTACCCCTATTTCAACTATTCATGGGGTTCATACTGTCCTTCTTAGAGCTGCGGCGGATTAGGGGGTCCCGGCTTGTCCCTATACTTCTTCAGACGACTTCCATTTACCATCGAGGGTAAAATTTCTCCATTCAATTTAGCTAGCCGCACTGTGCCACCATCAGTAACTTTCTGTACTATGTACGGTCCTTTCCAATGTGTCTTGAACTTACCTAGGAATTTCATGAATTTGCTGTCGTATAAGAGCACAAGGTCACCTATTTGGAATTTCTTCTTTTTAATATGCATGTCATGCCATGCTTTTTCTCTAGCCTTCTGCACCTGCTGCTGGAACCCTTCAATGAATCTGTCTTCTTCTAGTTCTGTTATCTAGGCTAGCCTTTTATTCAACATACATGGATCATCCATTTCTATGAAATCAGCTATTCTTAGACTGGGAACAATATACTCCATTGGCATTACTGCTTCTTGCCCGTAAACCAGCCGAAAAGGTGTGTGACCTGTCAATTTCTTGCAAGTGGTTCTATAAGCCCATAATACTGCCAGGATTCTGAGGTCCCAATCATTTCTATTAATATTACAAACCTTGGTCAGATCCTGCTCCAAAATCTTATTGAAGGCTTCCATAGTTCCATTTGCTTGAGGATGGTACGCAATACTCTTCTGGTGATATACCTGAAATTCTTCGGTCAATGCTTCAATAGTTTTATTCAAAAAGTGTGACCCTTGGTCACTCATAAGAATTCTAGGACATCCAAACCTTGTTAAAATATTGTCAAAGGTGAACTTCGCAGCTGTAGCAGTGCTACAATCTTTGACTGGTTGAGCTTCAGCCCAACGAGTAAGGTATTCAGTTGCTGTAATAATATACCTTGTTCCTGATTTCTTTGCAGGGGGATTTATAGGTCCAACAAAATCAATAGCCCACTTATCAAAGGCCTGTAGGGTTACCTGTGGAACGAGGGGCATCTCATCCCTCCTGGATAGTTTGCCTATCCTCTGATAGATGTCGCAGCTGTGGCAGTACTCCCTGGCATCCTTATGAAGTGTAGGCCACCATAACCCTGCTGCCAGAATCTTCTGTGCTGTGGCTTTCCCTGCATAGTGTCCTCCTGCTGCGCCAGAATGTGCCTCTACCAAAATCAAGGGTTTCTCATGCTCCAAGACACATCTGTGCAGGATTTCATCTGGTCCCATTTTGTACAGTTGTCCTGCTATCAGTGTAAAATTAGCAGCCCGAACCACCAGCTGCTTCTTCTGCTGCGTTGTCATCTCCAGGGGTGCAAACCCTGTAGCCAAATACTGAACAATGTCCTAAAAGTAGTCATCAACCATCTGGATAGGGAATAAATGAGCATAAGGAAGACCTTCGTCTAAGCTAGTAGGCTCTTCCCCTGATTCGAGCCTCGACAAATGGTCAGGTCCCAAGTTAAGTCTTCCCGGCTTAACTATAATCTCAAAGTCATATTCTTGGAACAATATTAGCCATCGACATATTCTTCCTCCCAAGACAGGCTTGTTAACCAAGTATTTCAAAGCAGAGTGGTTAGTGAACATTTTAAAGTGAGAACCTAACACATAATGTCGAAACTTTTGCAAAGCATATACCATAGCTAAACCTTCCCTTTATGTCGCAATATAGTTTCTTTCTGTTGTGGATAATTTGCGACTTGCAAAGGAAATAGGGTGGTCAATGTTACCTTCGCTTGTCTAAGCCAGTACTATGCCCAAAGCAATCGAGGAAGCATCGACGTGCACATGGAACTCCTTATTCCAATCAGGAAACACTAGGATAGGGGCAGTTACCATCTTTTCTTTTAGGATGTCCAAGCTTTCTTGACACTCAGGTGTCCATTCAAACTTATTTTCTTTCTTCAGCTGTTTCTCCATCGGGGCTGTGATCTGGCCGTAACCTTTAATAAACTTCCTGTAGTACCTAGTGTGACCAAGTGTAGTGCGTAGTTGCTTGACTGACTTCAGAGGTGGCAAGTTCACTATAATTGCTATCTTCGCCGGATCCACCATCAATCCTTTCTTACAAACAATATGACCCAACAGGATTCCAAAGGGTGCATAGAAGATGCACTTTTTTAAGTTCAAGGAAATCTGATGTTGTTTACACTTGTCCAACATAAGTCTTAAGCTAGTTATGTGATCTTTTAGTAACCCAAAAATAGTCCAGTCATCAAAATACACTTCTAAGAATTTATGTATAAAGTCTTTAAATGCACAAATTACGACTCAAGAAAACATGGCAGGTGCATTCTTTAATCCAAAAGGCATAACTTTGTACTGAAAGGATCCCATTTCTGTAGCAAATGTTGTCTTATGTCGATCCTCTGCAGCAATTCTGATCTGATGGTAACCTGAAAATCCATCAGTAAAAGAGTATACTTCCTGACCTCCAACATTATCAAGAACTTCATCTGTAAAAGGAGTAGGAAAGGGGTCATGTAGGCACGCATCGTTCAGCTTCCTTAAATCAACACAGACTCGGATTTCACCCTTAGTCTTCTTTTCTTGGACTACCATCGGACTGACCCATTCAGACTCTTCAACAGGTTCAATAATTCCTGCGGCAAGCATCTTATCTAACTCCAGTCTAACTTTTTCCTTATATTTGGGGTTCATCCTATATGGGCGCTGTTTCACAGGCTTTGCATCAGGTTTCAATGGAATATTTATGACTCCTATATCACCAAGGATACCCTTCATCTCAGAAAACTTCATCGGAAATAGGTCTTGATACTCGTGGAGAAGTTGGGTCACTTTGCTTACCATTTCATCATCCCAATAATCTTCAATTGTAGCATACTTGGGGTTTTCCTCTGACCCAATTTTTACGGTCCGCGTCTTCAGAGGCTGAGTCACTTCAGGTGTTTCGACCACTGGTCCACGTACTTCGTAGTTTCCTTCTAACTTTGGAATATTGATGTTACGCGGATCATCATCCTCATCAATTGCGAGGTTGTAACATTCGAATGCATTAGCTTCTTGTGCTGCCCAATCAGTTTGGTATTCCCCTATTTCTTGGTCATCAAATATCTTAGTATGGATCAATCTAATAGCTGCATCTAAAGCAGGACAAACTTCGTTAACAGAAAATTTAAGTATAAAACTATCAACAAGATCATCCCAACTTACAGTACCGTGTCAAAGCTCGACCTCCGTATACCAGTTTTTTGCTATAGGTTCCAACGTGTGCACAAACTTATGCACCCATTCCTCGAGAGGTACATGTTCCCATGTTTCATAACATTGCCTCAAATGTTCCTGAGGACTGTTCTACCCATTGAACTTACTTCGCACCTCTTGAGATTGGTGTATGAATCTAAGGCGTAGAAATTTCTGGCAAGCTTCCCAACTGTGAATATATTTCTTGTGGCCTTTCCACCATCTCGCTGCTGTAGCTCTTAATGCTGCTTCCAGAGACTGCATTCACTGTGATTCTGGCACTTGTTCTGAGAACTGTGCAATGAATTTTCCTGGATCTGCCAACCCATCACATGTAGGCAAGTCTCTGACCTATGCACTAAGGCATCTAAGAGATTTGGTAATTCATGCACACTGATTTCCATGTAGCTCATATAATCGATTATGCCAACTTTCTAGACCATCATGTGAGTCAGACATGCAGGAGCTATCACATTGCCAATCCATTACACCTTCGGCATTAGGCTCGACATAATCTTATTCTTTTGCTGTGATATTATAGATGTTTTCCAGAATATCCTGATCTTCATCTCTGACTGGCTCCGTATATCTTTCTCCTTGAGAAGGATCCAATGGTAGTATAGCTCTCAATCCCTTCCCTTCAAAAGTCATTTGTCTCTTTTTAAGATTGATAACTGCATCACTATCTATTTCCCACTCAATTCCTAGCAAAGCTGGATAGGGGTTACTGTCATCAATGATCTCAATTACTTCAAAATCTGCTACAGTACTGACTCCATCTATATCTACTGGTACCCGAGGAAATCTTCCTAAGGGTACAATCCTCTGCTGATTGGCTAGTCTCAACTGTATAGGTGACCAATCAAGGGTAGGTTTTCCCATTTGTTCCCATGTTTGCTTAGTTAAAATATTGACTTCAGAACCCAGATCTAAAATAATATCCTTCATGTCATACTCCCCTACCTGAGCATGTAGTCTCATCTCTCTTCTAGTTCTTCGAATTCTACTAACAGCTCTTTCACTATCAGGACTTTGATGAGGTTCACAGGACTGTATAACTTTTTGTAATTCATTTAAGACATTCTGATTTCTTAACAATTTGATGCAACTCTGTAAAAACGATGACAGAGTACTTACTTGGCCTTGTGAGTCTTCCAGGGATTGTAGCTGCTGATGCTGCTTGTTTGGTGCTGGTAAATCTGAATCAACAAAGTCTTGTCTAGCCTCCAAAAAAGTTTCTTTTTCTCGTCGAACATCAAATGCTGGGGTTTTCTCTACGGCCTTGCGAACCCAAACTTCGTCAGGCTGCTTTTCCTGACACTGCACCTCTGTCGTAGCTCCACTTCTTGTAACAACATTAACAGTTGGGATCAGTCGTGGTTCGACAACAATCAACTAGACACTCGGACTAGGTTTTCTATTTATTTCTTGGATTTTAGCTAGTAACTGTGGACACTGCTCGATGACATGATCAACTTCTCTGCAGTATCGGCATGTCATGGTTGGGTTTTGACAGTCTCGAGCTAGATGTCCTGCCTGATTGCAGTTATAGAAAATAACTTGACCTCGACCTCCACCAGGAATACCTCGACCACAGCCTCTAAAAATACCTCGACCACCTCGGTAACCATATCCATCATTGCCTCGTGCATCTGGGTATATCCTATAAGTGTCGTAGGTCTGCTCCCTCATAAGGTCAAAACTGCGACATTCATCTTCATTGTGTCCAAGGGACTTACAGAAGTTACAGTAAGGGTTCTTCGGGACTTGAACATACCTCTGTAATAGATAACAGTCTTTCGGTCGATGCTGGCCATTAGTTCGACGGATCTCATACTACATTACACTAGGATTCAGCAAGTTTGGTGCGCCAGTATTCAAATAGTTTCTCAGTGCCGAGCACTGGTCCTTGTCGTGGCCTTCTATGTGACAGCATATACGCCATACCTCTTCGCGGGTGGCTTTCCCTTTTTCCATGTCGCGAAGTTCTAAAGCCATCTCCGCAAGCTGCACTTGAATTTGAGCTATACCAGAATTATCTTTGACAGGTGTAGTTTCAAGATTTATGGCAATCTCTAAGGCCTCTTGTTGATCAACAACCTTCTATTGCATGAGTGGAGCTCTGATGTGGGGTAATAATGCTGCAAT
The DNA here is from genome assembly GCA_001517045.1 of Pseudotsuga menziesii. Classification (NCBI taxonomy): domain Eukaryota; kingdom Viridiplantae; phylum Streptophyta; class Pinopsida; order Pinales; family Pinaceae; genus Pseudotsuga; species Pseudotsuga menziesii. The sequence continues at coordinate 131,592 of LPNX010821397.1, read as the reverse complement.
AAACCACTCCTTATGTTGTGGTGGTCCAATCGTGAAGCTAACTTGGTCCAGCAGAACTTTGAATCTCTGATCAAAGTCCCACACAGATTCGCCTCACCGCTGCTGAATCTCTTTTAACTCAGTGATGCACTGCGACTCTGATTTAGGTTTCTTAAATTCTCGGATCAGTGCTGCTTTGATTTCAGCCAAGATAGGATTTTGCGTGCTAGCAAACTTCATAAACCAAGTCAGGGCTCGGTCTCTGAAAGAAGTGATCAGCTACGCTCGTCGAACATCTATGTCCGTAATGTTCTTCGCAGTCCACACAGCTTCGCACAGAAACCAGAACTATTATGTATCTTCTAATCCAGTTCCTTTAAAAACCGGCAGTTTGATGTCATCATGAACATGGGCCATCTAGGATCTAGGGGAGGAGGAAGGGTTTGAAATGGCTGGGGAAGGCTGACCTGCGACAGGGATACTCGGGCTAGGGTTACTTTCAGACTGCGACAAGTTCTCAGGGATAATAGGTCTTTGCTGCGGGGTTATCGGAGGGTTTCTAACAGAGGGGACCTTAGCGGACTCATAGGTTTTAGAGATTAAAGGGGTATACTCAGTGGAGGAGCCGAGATCTCTCTTATATCTTTTGCCACTTCGCAGCAAACCACTTTGCTCATCGCAGTCCCAATCACTTCCAATCATAGGTTAGCAATACTAGATCTAACAATCTGATTCGATAAGCAATATTCCTTTTTCAGCCAATAGTATTTTAATATTCAGACTAAATAGGTTCAAGTACTTACCCCTTGGTCCTTTGAAAAATTGTCGTTCAGCTTCGCTAAAGGAGGTACTTGTGTCGATGGCAACCTCCGTCACAAATGCTTCGAGAGTTCGCGTAGTCCAAAAATCCACGGCTCGCGAGATCACGTTGTTCACTCTTTTCAAGATAGCAATTCTCGCGGGGTTCCAGGGAGGAAACTGATTTTCTTGGAAGTTCGTCCTCCTTTCTGTTAACCTGGATAACCACTGGTGCAACTCTATGTGTATGGCACCAAAGAAAATTTCATGAACATCAGAAAAGACGTACCTTTGCAAAAATTGTTCCACGGTACGACAGGGATCTTTGTTTTCCTGTTCTACAAACTTGAAATAGGACGCTTCGATCCAATCACCAATTTCTTTTACAGAAGGCCGCCAAAACATAGCCCTCGAGGTACAACGTAGATCTCTCTTCAACAGATACTGAGTTCAACCGGCAACGGAACCAATTTGTTGGGCTAAATGGGCAGACCCAGGTTTCACCTTTAACTTCGCACCAACAAAAGACCCACAATGTTGGCCCTTTCGGCAGCAGCCTGCGAACAGGCTACAGTCTCACGCGAAACAGCTATGGGGTGCCGCAGAATCAGGTTTCTGCAAGCAGAAGAGAGAATCTTACTGTACCTTTAGTCTTTAACTATTACCAATCACTTAACAGAATGCTTGTAATATCCATTATGCAGCTTTGCGATTAGATAAATAAATAGTTACTTGCACAACCCTTATCTGGGAATTCACAGCGAATTTAGTTATTAACAACAGTCTTACTTTAGCAATTATTTACTTAACAGTGCATAAAATATAATAACAAATTGCACAAATGAACCACAACACCAGATGTCACGTGGTTCACCCCTAGTGTAGGGGTTACGTCCATAGAACTGTGCTTTATTTAACTCTTTACAACTAAAACGTCAGTTCTGATCTGCGCACTCAGCTGCAGATCCCTTCAGTCCTCAAAGCCGCGCACACAGCTGCAGATCTTCCTTTTCACCCAGAAAGCACCTCTACGCACACAGCTGCAGAGTCATCCCGCACACAGCTGGGACTTAACCTTCTTACAAAAACCCTTATACAATCTCTTATCTTCGCATTACAATAGCTTCATAAGATAATCATTCAATACCTAACCCTACTTATTTACACAAGTGCCTATTTATACAGCGCACTGTTACAAAACCCTGGTCTTAAACCATGGGCGCCCAAAACCCTAACCCTGGATTTAATCCAAGGGTTAATTACAAAAAAGGGGGTTCGACCCACCCGCGACACCCCTAAGACTATTTTGGAATGTAACTCCGCTTACACTTCTTTAAGAACTGCGAAGTTACCAAAACTAAGGACCTTTAGGGTCGGAGCCCCAACACCCACAATGACTTGACATGACTTTTTTACATTATAGAATCTCCCGATAGGAACATCGAGGCATGACATGACTCAAATACATTACAGACACATCCCAGAATAAACATCAGGGTACAACACATAAGATATATGGATGAATACATTCTGAAGTTACAAATACATTAACATCCAAATTCTTCATAATGATGCACATAGACGTGGCATATGCGACACCATGGTACACTAGCACAACTGAGCAGTTTTGGTGCCCTAGATAACAAATAATTTCAGAAATAAGGGAAAGTATCTTTGGCGTGTCCACCTACGAGACATCGAGTGCACCATAGGTCTTCACGATGTTCTTTCCCATTCTTGATATCATGTAGTTGAAGTATTATTTCTTCCAGCTGTGCCTGGGTGTGGTTCATACCAGCTATACCTTCCCCAATAGGTGAAGTTTCTAACTTTATGGCAATCTCTAGATCCTCGCTCTGTGTTACAATCTTCTACTGCATTAGCAGTTGGTAGATATTAGATACCAACTCTGTGATAAACCACTCTTTGTGTTGAACATCACTCATATCGAAAATTACTCTTGCCATTAGTATCTTAAATCTTTGGTCAAAGTCCCAAATAGTTTCAATACGAAATTGTTTAATCTCCTTTAATTTGGTTAGATATTGTGTTTCATATTTGGGCTTTATGAATTATTCAATAGGCCTTTCCTGACTTCATCCAATGTTTTTGCAGGTTTCACAGTAGGAACTTATATAATTTTCATTTACCAATCCAGTGCACAATCCTAAAGATTGGTCACCAATTGATGCTTCCTGACATCATCATCAATAGTTTTTCTGATAGTCCACGCCACCTCACATAAAAACTAGTACTGCTGAGGATCATCGGTCTCGTTTCCATTGAACAAAGGTATCTTTTTGTTGCCGCCCGCCATCCTGGGCCTTCTTCCTACAAATGATGATCTACTACTAGAATGTTGTTGGCACGTTGGGAAAGTCAAAATGAAACTTGTGTTTCTTATTGAATGTGGAGTAGTGTGTGAAGGCATGGGTACTTTGCTTCTTGGGTTTGATATTGCTGCTATCCTGGCCATAGTCTGGGTCTGATCGTCCTCTTTGTCACTATAGGGTCACTTAATCCCATGTGGCCTTCCTTTGCGGTCTTATGTTTCGATTCGTTAGAGGAAATTTCAACTCAAAATGGGCCTCCTAAAATGAACTAATAAAATAATAGTTAAAATAATAAAATAATATTTATTAATTTTGGAGGAAGAAAAGAAAAAAACTACTTTTTTGTTTGTATTTTTGACATATATCCCCATGTTTTTACTCAAATTTTGATCAGGAGAGCTCGTTGGATGCGGAATTAAATTCCACATCCAACAAGTACCCACTCGGCATACTTTTGACGGACCCCGCTACCCCAAAAACAAGAAATACCTGAAAAAACGGAATGATGACATCATCATTCCATTTTTTTTCAGGTATTTCTTGTTTTTGGGGTAGCGGGGTCCGTCAAAAGTATGCCCAGTGGGTACTCGTTGGATGTGGAATTTAATTCCACATCCAACGAGCTCTCCCGATTAAAATTTGAGTAAAAACACGGGGAGATATGTCAAAAATACAAACAAAAAAATAGTTTTTTTTATGATACCTATCCCCAAATTTATATTAAAAAAGTGTTTAAGACCTATACGGTATTCGAAATTTAAAGCAATTTCATTGGCTAACACATGATGACATGGAATTTGAATAAAAGTTAAAAGGCCCATTTTGAGTTGAAATTTCCTCTAATGGCAGTAGGACCTTCCCCTATCCTCTGTCTCTTCTATGTTCAAAACATTACTCCTTCCCTCGTAATACCACTTTCTTCCTTAGCTTCCCTCATAGTCTCATGGAAACTGTTGATGTAATTGTAACTTCGGAATGTATTCACTTGTATTTCTTATATATTGTAACCCGATGTTTATTCCGGGATGTAATTGAGTCATGTCATGCCCCGATGCTCCTATCGGGAGGATCTATAATGTAAACAAGTCATGTCAAGTCATTGTGGGTAATCCTCCTATTGATCAAGGGTTAATGTCCCCGCAATTCTGGGGCACTAGGGTTATCAGACTCACCTAGTGAAGTCGGCCCTAGTTGGGTTTAGTCAAGTAGGGAATTAGTATAAATAGAGAGATAGCCTCTCTATTTATCACACACTCACTCACACTCAGTTGTAGCGCATAGCTGAGGAAGAGAAAGACACTGGGGCAAGGAAGATAGAGGTTATTGTTATCAGGAGACCATCTTACTGTTTCTGGTTTTTACTTTGGGGCTAATTCTATCTCTGAGGAAGTTGCGGGGTTTTCTCCATTTATGGTTTCCCTGAGGAAAAACACTGTGTTCATTGTCTCTTGTCTTTGATTGTTGTTCTTTTTGTTCTCTTAGTTAAAGATCCTAATGTTATGCTAGCTTAATGTTAAAAATCTAACATGGTATCAGAGCTAACCTGTGATGAAGACACTGTACAACTGCAGGAACTAGGGCTTCCTACTTTGTGGATCTCTCTCCACTGATTTTTAGTAAAATAAGGTTGGAATAACTCTCCTCCCTAGGGTACATCTTTCTGTCGAAGCAAAATCCAATTCTGAGGTTTTTCAGTTTTGGACCTGACACTGTTGCCGAAAATTAAGGCTTTTCACAGAAGTGGAATTTCTCAGTGAGCCCAGGCCTAGATTGATCTCCTCCTAAAAATCAAAGTTAGGGATCAAATTCAAAGCATTTGGTTGGAAAGAATCTCTAGAAAAGAAAAACCCTAATCTGATCTTGAACCAGCACTGTAGGATTTCAGCTCCAAATTCAGATCCGACATCTTGACCTAGTAAGATCTAAATATTTTGTATTTCCATTTGAGGTTCTTAGCTAATATGTCTCATCATACCAAGCTAGATGAAAAGATTGAGGAAGCTGATAAATTCCAAGCCTAGAAGTATAGGATCTCCCTGGTCCTGGAAGACAATGAGTTGGACTCCTATATCAGTGAGGAGGTTCCAGTTCCAGAGGGAGATGAGTAAAATTCCTTACATGAGAAGAAGTTGGTTATGGAAAAGAGAATCATTGCTGATTCTATCAAGGATCACCTCATACCACAGGTGTCCTCCCTCAAGACACCTAAAGCTATGTTTGATTCCCTAACCAAATTGTTTGAAGGAAAGAACATAAAATGGAAGATGACTCTAAGAAATCAAGTGAAGAATGTAAAGAACCAAAATGCAGAGACCATCCAGTATTACTTTACAAGGGTCTCTTAGATCGAGGAACAACTGGAAGCAGTGGATGAAGAAGTGGAAAATGTAGAGATTGTAATGACCACCTTGAATGGTCTCCCTAGATCATGGGACTCCTTCATTCAAGGAATCTGTGCCAGAAAGAAGTTAGTCAAGCTCAACAGACTATGGGAAGAATGCTCTCAAGAAGAAGCTTAGATAGTAGCTCGAGAATAAAATATGGGAAGTGAAGATCAAGCTCTCATAGCTCACTCCAAGAAAAGCATAAGAAAATCTCATCACTCCAGAGGTAAGACCTTTCACCAGAAAGACAAGTTTAGAAAGGACTTATCAAAATTAAGATGCTATACACGTGATGAAATAGGACACTTTGCAAAAGACTATCCTAGAAACAAGGTTAACTCTCATAGGAAGAAGGGAAACAAGAGAAGACATCATGCTCATGCTGCAGAGGATGATGAACCTTCTAAGAAGAGAACCAGATATGAAAGTGAAGATTCTTCCAGTGATGAAGAATATGTTTTGATTTTTGCTCTTATGGGAAACATTACTCAAGGAAGCAATGATTGGCTAATAGATAGTGGGGCTTTCAAGCATATGACAGGATTCAAGGAATCCTTTGTGAGACTTTTAGAACATGAATCACCTCACAAGGTGAAGCTGGGAGATGGCTACCAGTATCCAATAAAAGGTAGTGGGGAATCCTCCTACAAGCTAGACTCTGTAAAATCAATGATAATGAAAGAAGTATTATTTGTACTAGGAATAAAGAAGAACCTTCTCCTCATATCTGCATTAGATGAAAATGGAATGAGGGTTGCATTTATAGTTGGTGAAGTCATCATGTGGCCAAAAGGAAAGACTATCGGTGATGTAGTAGTGATTGGAGAACAAGAAGGAGGTTTGTACAAATTGAAGGGCCATCAAGAACAAGCATTGGTCCATGACATAGTAGAGCCAAATGAACTTTGGCATATAACACTTCCACATGCGCATTATAGAGCACTACCACTTGCAAGCAAAGTTGTTGAAGGTCTTCCAGAAATTCAAGCAAAACATGATGGGGTCTGGAAAGGATGTATGAAAGGAAAGAACACAAAGAAGACATTTCCAGGTAGCGAGAGCAAAGCAAAAGGAATCTTTGAAATCATCCACTCCAATGTATGCAGACCAATGTAATCTAGCTCACTAAGAAGGTATGTATATTATGTTTCTTTTAGTGATGACTTTTCCAGGAAGACATGGATTTACTTCATGAAGAACAAAGATGAAGTTTTCAACAAGTTCAAACAATTCAAATCCTTGATCGAGAATCACACAGAAAAGAATATCAAGACCTTTCAATCAAATAATGGCAGAGAATTCACATCAAATGAATTCAAAGAGTTATGCAAAGACTTGGGGATTAAGAGGGATTTATCCACCCCATATAATCCACAACAGAATGGGATTGCATAAAGGAAGAATAGAACCATCATGGAAGTTGCAAGAGCAATGCTTCATGATCAATATCTTCCTATGCATCTATGGGAGGAAGCTACTAGAACAGTGGTGTACGTATAGAACTGTACTCCACACATAGTACTTGAGAACAAGACTCCTGAAGAAGTCTTCTCTGAAAAGAAACCAGAAGTCAGCAATCTCAGAATATTCGACTGTCCTGTGTACATACACATTCCAAAAGAGAAGAGGACAAAATTGGATCCTTCAGGAAAGAAGGGTATATTTGTTGGATACTCTAAAAGCTAGAAGGATTACAGAATATACTTCCCAGGATTCAAGAATATTGGCATTAGTAGGGATGTTACATTTGATGAAGACACAGGTTACAAAAAATCCAGAAAGAAACCTACTAAAGAATTTGAAGAAGCAGAAGCAACCAGAATTCATGATACAACCATGAATGAAGAAGTTCAAGAAGAAGATCAAGAATTTGAAGAACCACAAGAACCTATAGATCCACCTCAGGAGAAGAGTCCTCACAACAGGAAACCTACTTTGGTATGAGAAACTATCGATGGTGCGGAAAGATATGGTGCTCCAGAAGATAATCATAAAGAAAGAAAGAGGACTAGATCCTACTCCGGGTATGTAGCATTACTATGTGATTTCATCGATAAACAACCTTCCAATTATGAAGAAGTGGTAGAACGGAAATAATGGAAGGATGCCATGATCAAAGAGTATCAATCGATCATGAAGAATGATGTTTGGGATGTTTTCCCAATACCAAAGGGGAAGTCAGTTGTAACTTCCAAATGGATCTACAAGATCAAGCATGCTGTAGATGGTAGCATAGAGAAATATAAGGCAAGATTCATAGATCATGGTTTCTTACAGAAAAAAGGAATAGACTATGAATAAACCTTTACACCTGTAGCCAGATACACTTCCATCATATTAGTACTTGCTCTGGTTGCAGTGATGAAATGGAAGATACACCAAATGGATGTCAACACTGCTTTCTTGAATGGTGTAGTGGAGGACGAAGTGTATGTAGAACAACCACTTGGTTTTGAGACACATGACAGGGAGTCTTAGGTGTGTAGATTAAATAAATCCCTGTACGGTTTGAAATAGGAACATAGGACTCGGTACAGAAGAATTGATAGCTTTCTATCCAGTTTGGGATTTACTAAGTGTAAAGTAGAATCCAACCTTTACTACAAGCTTGAAGATGGAAACCCAGTGATGCTCCTACTGTATGTAGATGATCTATTTGTAACAGGTATGGATGGGTTGATTCTTGATACGAAGAGGAAGCTTGCTGACGATTTTGAAATGAAGGACTTGGGTATGATTCATTATTTTATAGGCATGGAGGTGTGGCAGAATGTAGATGGAATTTACCTAGGACAAGGGAAATATACAGTAGAGATTCTGAAGAGGTTTGGGATAATGGAATGCAAGTCTATGGCCACACCCATGGCATCGAACCTAAAGCTATTGAGTGATGCTTCATCAGAGATGGTTGATGCTATGATGTATCGTCAAATGATTGGGTCCTTGATGTACCTGACAAACACGAGACCAGATATTTTCTTTGCTGTGAACACCTTGATCCAATTCTTGACAGATCTGAGACATGTTCACTTGATTGTTGCAAAGCATATTCTGAGGTACCTGAGGGGTGCAGTTGATTATGGGCTCAAGTATGATGCAAATCAGAAGATTAAGCTGGAGGGTTATGTTGATTCAGATTAACTAGGCAATGCCATCGATAGGAAGAGCACTTCAGGGTGTTGCTTCAATATGGGATTAGGTGTGATCTCTTGGTTTAGTAGGAAGCAATCATGTGTGGCACTGAGTACAGCTGAAGTAGAGTATTTCGCAGCTTGTTCAGCTAGTTGTGAGGAATTATGGCTGAGGAAGCTACTATCTGATTCATTTGATCTCCAGTTGGATGCTACTTGTATACATTGTGACAACCGAAGTTGTGTGAAGTTGTCAGAGAACCCGGTGTTCCATGACAAGTCGAAGCATATCGATATCAAGTATCACTATATTAGGGATATGGTGCAAAGGGGACCAGTGAATCTTGAGTATGTTGCAATGGATGAATAAATAGCTGATTTGTTGATGAAGACATTGGCCAAAGTGAAGTTTGAGTACTTTAGGGAGAAGCTTGGTGTACTCCATATCGAGGTCCCTTCGAAGGGGACGTGATGAGTCTGTGAGCCATTCTGAGATGGTGAGAGGATTGGTTCCTTCCATGGTCAGATGTAAGGGCTAAGCCATTCTGTCATGGTTATAGGATTGGTTCCTTCCATGTCAGATATGAGCGCTGATCCATTCTGATATGACTGTAAGATTGGTTCCTACATGATCAAATATAAGGGCTATTGCCATTCGTGGAATGGAGGTGCCTGGTAAGTTACCAAGAATACTTGGTCTAGGACTAAGGGCCATTCTGATATGACTGTAGGATGTGTTCCTACATGATCAGATGTGAGCACGTGGCCATTTTGATGTGATTGAGGGATGTGTTCCCACTTGATCAGATATAAGGGTTTTTTCCATTCTCTTGGAGAATGGAGCCACCTGGTCAGTTACCAGGAAACCTCAACCTAGCGTTGAGAGCCTTCATCATGGTTGCAGGATGTGTTCTCACATGGGTGGATGTAAGTGCAGAGCCTTTCCATCATGGTTGCAGGATGTGTTCCTGCATGGGTGGATGCAAGTGTAGATCCCTTCCATCATGGTTACAGGATGTGTTCCCGCATGGGTGGATGTAAGTGCAGAGCCCTTCCATCATGGTTGCAAGATGTGTTCCTGCATGGGTGGATGTAAGTGTAGATCCCTTCCATCATGGTTGTAGGATGTGTTCCCGCATGGGTGGATGTAAGTGCAGAGCTCTTCAATCATGGTTGCAGGATGTGTTCCCGCATGGGTGGAAGTGCAGAGCCTTTTTAGCATGGTTGCAGAATGTGTTCCCGCGTGGCTAAATGTGAGTGCTGGGCCTTTCTGATGTGATTAAAGGATTGGTTCCTACATGATCAGATGTAAGTGTTGGGCATGCCTTTCTGACATGGTGTTGGATTTGTTCCTCTTATGGTAAGATGTAAGTGTTGGGTGGGCCCTTTTGACTTGCTGTCAGATATAAGCGCTAAAGAAGACCTACATGGAGGATAGGCCTACAACCAACATGAAAAAGGGTTGGCTCTATAGAACTTCCTATGACGAGAAGAATCATGAGATAGCACCCATGATGATCCAGTGATGATGATCCAGCAGTGATGATCCAGATCCAGTGATGATTCCCAGTAATGATCCAGATATAGTGATGATGATCCAAATCGAGTGATGATCCAGATATGAAGATGAATATGACTTGAATACAAAGATGACTTGAATATGTAGATGATGAGATGATCTAGAGAAGAAGACCAGTGATAAAAATTGTGTCAAGAGAATACCTTCCTAGTTAAGAGGGAGTGTTGGTGTAATTGTAAATTCGGAATGTTTTCACTTGTATTTATTATATATTGTACCCTGATGTTTATTCTGGGATGTACTTGATTCATGTCATGCCACAATGTTCCTATCAAGAGGATCTATAATGTAAACAATTCATGTCAAGTCATTGTGGGTAACCCTCCTATTGATCAAGGGTTAAAGTCCCCGCAGTTCCAGGGTACTAGGGTTATTAGAATCACCTAGTGAAGTCAGCCCTAGTTGGGTTTAGTCAAGTTAGGAATTAGTATAAATAGAGAGCTAGCCTCTTTATTTATCACACACTCACTCACACTCAGTTGTAGCGCATAGCTGAGGAAGAGAAAGACACTGGGGAAGGGAGAAAGAGGCTACTAATGTCAGGAGATCATCTTACTGCTTTAGGGTTTTACTTTGGTGTTGATTCTATCTCTGAGGAAGCTGTGGGGTTTTCTCCATTTATGGTTTCCCCAGGAAAAGAACTGTGTTCATTGTCTCTTGTGTTTGATTGCTATGCTTGTTGTTCTTGCAGTTAAATATCCTAATGTTATGCTAGCTTATATTCCCATTCATCTCCCCCCTTTTGTCGTGTTTTCCACTGCCCCCACACACGAGAGTTCTACTACTTGAGGTGCATCTTCAGTATGCCCTTTTAATAGAAAAGAATCTTAATTGGTAATTGTAGAGACAACAAGAACTTACCTCTAGGTCTATTGAAAAATTCCCTTTTTGCCTCACTATAGGACTTGGTGGTGTCGACCGCGAACTCAGTGATATATAATTCCAAGATACTATCCAACCAGACTTCAACATCCCGCGGTGCCTTGTTATCAGTATCCTGGATCAATTTAGGGGTCCAGGACATTAGCTCACCTCCTTGGCAATTTGTCTTGTGATAGGTGAATCATTCCAACCACTCGTATAAAATGATGCAGAATTCATAGAAAAAGTACTCATGTGGACCGTCCTGTATGTACTTGGCCAAGCACTTCTCTGTCATTAGTCCAAGGCTCTGATTTTTTGCTTCAGTAAATTCTTGTAGCTTCTGATTGAACCAATCTTGAATTTTCAGTCTTGTTGGATGCCACATATCCTCCTCTCAGTCACAACAAGGTCCCTGCAACAGAAACATTTAATAGCACAAAACCAACCAACAAAACCCAGTTGACAAGGGTTCCCACTCCGTCGACGCTCGACTCACCACAACCTCCCTGAGCACTAGCCTAGATAGGTTTTACCTTGTCCGAAAACACCCGTGAAGCAGATGAAGCCTCACCCGAGATGTTCAAGGGAGAGCTATTAGAACCAAGTTTCCGCATAATAGAAGAGGACTATAAGAATCAATAATTCATCAACTTATCCAACATATATGACCAAATACTTAATCATCAATAGAGCTAATCATCCTTGCTACAATTGGATTGCATCATTCATTAACAGAACCAATCATACTGTAAAAATATCCAGACATATAACATCATTTAAAAGCAGAAACCATAGCACCATATACCCATGTCACACATTAAATTACATTCACCATTAGATCACAAGAATAATAAGACAGAAAAAGGTAAAAGAAATAACAACTCAGATCAACTTACTTCTATGCAATGATTCATAGATTCAAAAACAGTTCACATTTCAAGATCCAGTCTTCTTCTAAAAAATCTCCTCTCTTCATTAATCTCTCCTAACACTTGTAATTCTACTTCTATTTATAGGCTTGAACCTTTACATTCAAGGTATGCTTCTAACTAACTCTTAACCAATTCTTAACCGAATATACAAAATAGTGACCAATATCAACAAAATATGGTCCAAAGTACAAAAAGTGACATAGAATATATAAATAGTCTATTTTCCTCCTTCCACAACATCTTGCACTTCAACGGTGTCGTTTGAGCTTGTGCGGCACTCATGATACCGCACAACTAACTTGTCCCAAAACCCCTGCCCACATGTTTCTCCTGAAAATTTTTGCAAAATTTACTCCATCGGATTTCTTTTACTTCATCTGTCTTGGTGTGCTTTAGGTGTCTCCACCATCTAGCTTCTTTTCCATTTAAATTATAGATGGCTAGATAGGCTGTCATCGCACTAGAGTAGTTATGTACTCGGAGTATTTTCTCATGCCTAGAATCTATTCTTCAGCTTTCTCCCCAATGTTCATCTCTCCTTCATAGGTTTGCGATCTTATCATTCTTAACTCTCCTTCGAGGTTGTCATCATTCCTCTGTTTCTTTCTTCAAGGGGAAAGGGAATTATCACTAGAAATACTGTGATAATCTATTTCCGGAGGTTCATTTGTGCGTTTTTCTTTTCCTTCTTCTTTTGGTATGCTATCCTATTTATGATAAAACTCTATCTTGAACTTGTTAGTTGAATGAGTAGGCTTTCCATGTAGGACTCCTCCCATCATGTTTTGCAGTAAAGATTCATTAATTAATTGTTGCACTTTTCTTTCATTCATAAATATCATCATTGAAACTTTGTAAGTCTTCTTGCATACTTTGTATGGTTTTTAGTATATCATAATTTAATTCAACCACAAGTCCGTCTTCCCGTGTGGGGGTATTCAGTTTTCATTGCTGGCTGGTGTCTTCTTTTGTGTTCATGATATGAATTGTTCTTTGAATCCTTGAATGTAAAATCTTTTATAAAAATAATTTTCTGTTAGCTGACAAAATTTCAAATATAATTTATTTTCTACAACGAATGTTTAATACGCCCATTAGGTCTCTTGGTGTTTGAATTTGGGCTCTCATACTGCTTGTAATATCCCTAAAATTTGAAAATAAAATAAAACTTTATAGGCTAGTTGAATGATACCTTTCGAGGAAATCATTTTAACTTCTACAGAATGTATCTACTATGGTTACTAAGTCTGAGTGCCGTAATTTGTGTTTGTCTTTTATGTGTTTTCCTATATAATGATGATATATTTATGTGATGTGGTTATATTTCTTGAATTTGTTTTATGTGATTGTTCTTCCTCTCTCTACTAGTATCGGGCATTTGTTGATGCTGGTTCAGTAAAATTTTACTTACTATTTATATGTCTTATCTTTAGTTTATGGTTTTATTATGTAAAGAGGTTGACTTTCCTTTGAATGTCAAGAAGAGGAGTGGTAGGGTTTTGTTGCTTCACGGTCCACTTGGAAAGGTGAGGTTTCTTACTTCTTTGAGGTCCTTACTTATCTCATTGTGAACTAATGCAGGCTCATGCCCCTTTGCATGCTATTCTGGCAGTGAACTATGTCTACGATTATGTCAAGTAAAACATCCTACTGCAGTACAACTACACTATCCTATCCTATCCAAGATGGTGAAAACGGAGGACTAAATTCCTAAACATAACTGTGCATAGGTCCTATGTTTATGCAAACTCAAAAATGTATGGTTATATCTTTATGGTCATTATTGTTATTATTTTTAAGTTTTTGAAACGTTGTCCACCTTGATTTTTTATATTAAATAATTCGTAAACCTTAAGGTGAAATTCCTAGGGTTTAAGGCATGATCCATATATCATGGAAAAACCTTGTAAAAGTTCCTTAGAAAACTATGGCATATACATAAATGATTTATGGCATATTTTAGATGCCATCAAAATTTGTCTTAACGTTGTATTGGAGTGTTTTGTTATGGTTTGAATGCTAGGGTGGTGGACTATGCAACATCAATATGAGATTGACTATAGCTTTGTGGGTTTTGATTTCGTGGGTAGTGGAGGACAGGGTGCAACTTTGATTGCTCATGGAAAAACATGGGCAATAAGACTCAAATGATGGACTTGGTCGATACGTGTTTCATTTAGTTTTCTCTCTTGTTGTGTGAGTGGATTTGATCACTCGGGAGATATGCTATGAAGTGCAACATCCTTCCCTCTTGCCTAGTAGTTATGCTCCTAACGTGGTCTTCAAAACTGTAATTGCTTGTTTGATTTCATTCATCTTTGTCATACTTCTCATGGTTTTTGTGTTTTTTGGTTTGGAGGTGGAAGGGGTGGCTCAAAAATAGATTGAAGCGGTTCTAAAGGTGGCATGTGAAACCTCTAAGCAGTAACCCTTGCAAAAATGGAAAGGACCTTACCCTTGCCTATTTATTTCGACAAAGACTTGATATCAGGGTTAGGAGTGTTAGTGCTATGTATTTTCGATTTTTGGGTTGATAGTTTGGGAATCCAAGGTATGCGACTGTATTTTTTTTTTCTATGTAAATTTGTATGTAAAGATTCAGGGAAAAATATTGACTGTCCATAGAATGGTTCAGCCCTCTGTATAAGACTTCATCGTTTGCATTGTTTTGTAAAGTGTTTCGTTTAAGGTTTTAATCGAAAACTCTACGTTTTGACTTCCGTTGATGCATTTTGATTGGCTTCATAGTGTCATTGCTTGATATGGAATGATGGATATCATGATTCTCTTGTTTCACATTTATTTGCATTCATTCATTGTTGTATGATTTAATAAATATCATGGCTGGGGTTTCACCTTACGACCATGAGCTTGGATTGGCCCTTAGGTGAATATGTAGCCTGCACATATGGTTTTGGTGTTTATTAAAAGACTCCACTGTGTATCTATTGATTTTAGAGCTTTAAATAAACTTATGAGGATGGGCTTTCACATTACGACTGTGAGCTTGGAATCTTTAGCTCGTCCCTTATATGGATACAGAGCCTATGATTATAATAGTTAATTTATATGATTGTGTGTTGTTTTAAGTGAGTGTATCTCATATTTGTTCGATGGTTGGTTTATAGTGAAACTCATATGGGAATCCTGAAAGGATAAACGCTTACTATGTATGTTACAACATTTATAATTTTATGTTTATCAATGGCACCTAAGGTATTTCCTGGGATTTTAAATGATTTAGATTTGTGGCTAACGTTTCTACCTACAAGATTCGATCCTCGACTAGTTTATGAGATATGTTTCTAGGTTTTTGGTTGGGAATTTCACATGATTCGATCCTGGGTGCAACTCTGTTTGTTAATAAATTGGTTTATATAAATGGTGAGTTTGGATTGGCACTCCATGGGATTTGATCATGGGCGCATTATAATTTAAATGTTTAAATGATAAACATAATGGTTTTTGTCTTTTAATAATTTTTTTACAAAGTGATGTGTTTGGTTTGTTTGTTTTTGTTTATGGTATTTTCGATATATTCGTATATTGCTTTAGCCTACAACCAAATTTTATCAAGTTTCGATGGTGGGGCTCGGTATTAAAAAAAATGTTTTGTAATGGAATTTGTATGAGGTTTATCCCGCGACCAATCCTATGGGGATTCGATGCTTAGGATGGGTTTTAATATGACTTAGAATTGTTTATGTTTTAGCATGAACATTAATGTTTATTTTTGAAAGTTTTGAACAACGTTTACGATATGTTGTTTATATTTGATTTATTATAGGAAATGAAAACATATGCGTTGGGAATATGAAATCTTACGGTGTTGGAAATATGATTTTAGAGTTGGATTTTTTTTTAATGATGTGAGAGATTCGATTTATGGTTTATTTTACTTATTTTCATTGATAGTTTATTAAATATTTTAACATGTTTTGAACTTAGGTTGAGGTTTTACAACTCAGATATTTGACCTCTGGTCTGTAGGATTATAATTTTGTTTATTTTTACAAAAGTTATGTTTAACTCTTCATCTATGTTTAAACAATATACAAAAAACTAGTTATCTCAAATAATCTAAAGTTTTAGTCTAAGATGAAATTTGATAGATAGTGAAACAAATACAGAGAAGGCTTAATTTAAGATATGCTTAAAATACCATAACACGAATAATGTTGATGAATGTAAACTATAATTTCCTAGGGTTTTGATGCAAGTAATTCATGCTTTGAGGTTTTGTCAACAATAAGGGAAACCTAGCTAAGCAAACATATAATATACATATTTTTCTTCAACATTATAAACCCTTTATTTAATAATAAAACTCTATGAAATGTAAGGAAGATAAGAACCTCATACCTACAATTTGGAGCTATTTTAATGGCTATAATCCTGCACACTCAAGAAAATGGAAATAAAAATAACATAGACAATTTTGACCTCATATTTGTTAAAGGAATAACTCGGTAACTACCATGTTCCACCCAACCATGACCCAAAACTGTTCTTGGTTTCAATATGGATCCCCTTGACTTGGTTCCAACATGCAAGTATTTTATATCTCCTAAAGGTTAGGCTTCACCTATCTGGGATAATAGTTCTATACCAGATTGATTTTCCATTTTGGAAAAAAAAGCTCTCCAAGGACTCTTAGGAGAATAATGATCAGATAGTATATCATGAGACAGATAGATCCCCAAGCCTTTCTTTGGCTTGGGTATTTATAGAGAAGCTTTTGGAAAAGGGAGAGTTAAATTTCAGTTAGATCAAGAATCATTTTTTCTTCAAATTATCTTTTATTTAATTTATGTGAAATTAATATTTATTTATTTTAACTTAGGAACGCTTTGACTAGTTCCTGCTTTGACTCTTTTAAGTAAA
>LPNX010821397.1:0-102750 GCA_001517045.1 Pseudotsuga menziesii | reverse complement strand
CCCCCTCAAAAGAGGATGATGGTAAACAACTAATCAATTTTTTTTACTCTTCTAGAAGTCTCTGGTACTCCCAAGTATGGCTAATGGGAAATTTTTCTCTATGAAGAGCTTGATGTAGATGCAACGAGGTATAAGTTTTGTCTTTGGATGTAGAGGAATAAAATACCAAGTTTCGACCAAGGTACTAATCGCAGCATCTGTGGAAGCATCCCAATATGGGTTTCCCACATCTTTAGTATATGATCGTAGGGATACAAAACCGATTATATAATAGTGTATGGGAAGAAAGGGATCTGTTGTCAGTGACTGCATCTGGAAAATTGTGGAACTTTGAGAGAGTCCTTTGTGTAGCAACATTAACAAGAATTTCATCTTGATAATAATTGGGTATGTTGAATCTTTTGTATCTTCTTCTTCTATAGCAACGTCAAGAGGAATAGGGGAAATATGTTTCTCTTGTACAATTGCTTCATGAGCAATAGAGGAAGCAGTACAGGCATCACTGAGAACATCCTAGGTGTCAGTATTGTTATGGCTCAATCTGGAGAGATCTCTCTCCAAATGGATAGTGGCTTAGATCATCCTTCTTTCCAAACACTCTTTCCAGTATGGTCCATATTTGATTTGGCTATTCAACATAATCACTATAGAAAAGAAGTTTAGGTTACTACTTAGAAATACATAATGACCCATTTTCTTTGCCGTACTCATTAAACCATTATGACTTCTCATCAACTATTGTTGGTTCCTTCTCAATTCCCATTGTTATATCAAAGAGTCCTATTCTCTTTAGATATTTTAACATCTTCAATCTCCACTCAAAACAGTTGAATGGGGTTTGAAGAGGAATTGATCTTTTAGATCCATTGAAGCTTATGTAGACTCACTCTTTAGGTTCTTCTTGCATCTTTGTCCTCAACCTACAAATAAAGTGCTTATGCACTTTCTCCCAGAAACAAAGCTTTGATAACATGTGAAGTTTTCATAGTGAACCTAGCTAGTAGAAATATCACATAAAGTTTGCGACAAAGAAAAATGAAGAAAAAAAGCTTAAGAGAAAGAATGAATTGTGTTAGCTTAGAATGAGTAAAAAAATGCATTATACTCTACATGGCTAAGTGATTATGTCATAATGCTGATTGAGAGAGATCGTAGACACTCGACAGTTAAAAAAATACATGCTTTATGGTAATAAAATCCAAGCCTTTCTTTATGGCAGTAAAAGCCAATATTTTCTTTATGGCTGTAAATGCCACTCTTTAACAACTCCAGTAAAGGTTGCATTGTAAATGATGACTAGAAATCTTGCATATGACAATAAATTTAAAATCGCAAACTAATAAAAACCATGTGATATCACCATTGATTTGTCATTTGTGGGTCTACAAGTGGAAACTTAATACGATTATGTGATATCATGGTTGACTTGGTAAAGTGAGCATGTTAAATCTTTATACTAAATGATGGTGATGATTTTAATAAACAAATGGCATTTGTCAACCTTTTCTAGAACAGGAAAGGAACAAGCAAAAGCTCAGTATGATAGTTGTTTAGATAGTTCAGGAGTTGTGGATATCGGGAATGATCTTTCTTTAGTTGTTGAGTTATCATGAAATATACCTTTACGAAGGTTAGGTTATGAGGTAGCTTTATGGATTTCAACTTGTTCCAAGAACAATTTTATAAATAATGTTTTGATTGTGCTTTTTTGTTGTGTTTAATGGGTATGTGTTAATTTTAGTGAGTTATAATTGAATCTCTGTAATAAGATAACAATCTATGATTGGACATATTTGGTTGGATGCTTAAATTTCAAATATGTAGAGATAAGCTAGGTGTTATTGAGAACTTATTTCTCCATTAAGTGGAGTTGATAGAAATAATGAAGAAATGAGTTAATCATTAAAAAAATTATTGTTGGAATAAGATTTTGAGTTGGCTTTAAACTGTATTTTCAATTTTTAAAAATCTTGATCATTCATTTTAGGATATAGAGACGTCATCATTATCCTATATATATAACCTATTTTCTTATCCATAATATTAAGAAGTGTGATGTCATTGAATTTGTCTGATCTCAACATTCATTGTGTGAAAAAAATGTATTTTTTCCATTTTCTATCTTATGTATGAGGAGGTGGACTTAATGTATATTATATTTTTAATGTTGATTATGTAACATGTGTCTAATTAAAAGATTATAGGCAACATTAGTCACAATTTTGTTTGAAATTATTCCTATCTTTTTTGTGTTTGTTTGTCATTCATTCTTATGCAAATTGAGTTTATATTTATTATGCCAATACACTTTCATTAAATGAAATGTTATCCAATTTAATACTTAAATAAGCCACCAATAGACTTTGTTTCTCCTTCTTCATCATCTCAATATAATTATTTATAACTAACAAATAATAAGTTATGTCAATTGATTCTTAATAATAAATTTAAAAATGTTGATGGATTTTAGCTTCCTTTAGTCATGTTTCCACAATGTATATGAAGTCTATATTCCATTTATTGTTACATCTTTCATGGAACAAATGTGTAGAATGGTTCCAATCAAGCTACCGAGAATCTATATTAATGCAGAAACATAAAAAAATTCAGTAGTGTAAGTGATGCAAAGATTGAAAAAGTTCACAGGAAGAAATAGAGAAGAATTTGTTTTCTAAGGATGCTAAATCATAAAGATTGTCATCTCTCTGTTATTTACTACTTGGTGACCTATTCGCAGATCATAAGATGTTGTAACTTAGACAACCAGAACAATAACGAAAAGGAAAAATCTAGATCTGGGCCTAATAATCCCTTAATAATAATAGAGGTGATTGGGTCATTTGTGAAGAGTATGGTATTGCAGTTTCTGTTTAGATTCATAAAACCTAATTAGGAATAAATGCATATGAACATGTTATTCGTACTGGAGTGAGTTTTACTTTCATTGTTCAAACACAAATTATGTAAATTCTAAGAACTTAAACATATAAGCAATTAAAAGTGCAGTTCTAACAATTTCAAAGTGTTTTTAGTGCAGTTCTAACAATTTCAAAGTGTTTTTAGTGTTTTTAATGTATTTTTGAGAAATTTTGTCCTCAATGCATTTTTCGAATTAGTATATATAATCCGCGTTTATGTACCAATTGTTTTCAATGCTTAAACTGTAAATAATCTTTGAGACTATATTATTATTATTCGCAATTCTAAGAACTTAAACATGCAATTCTAAGAAAGTTCTAACCATTTCAACGTGTTTCTCTTTCTTTTAATGTATTTTTGAGAAATTTTGTTTAATTTTATTTTTCGAATGAGTATATATAATCCATGTTTATGTACCAACTGTTTTCAATGTTTAAAGTGAAAATAATTTTTTACGTTACTATTATTATTATTATTAGCATATGATATTTATTTCTTTAATATTTGATTTGAAAGACATTACTTATGATGTAAAATAGGAGGTTCTTGTTCAGTTAATAGATAAATTAAAGATTCCCATAATCTTAGATACTTATTTACTTGTATGTGAATCACGAGTATACATAATTTCTTTTCATGGTTGATACTTTTAGTTATTCCCTCACGTCCTCTTACTTTTTCCTTGAGCTACGGATTTATGGTTATTGCTTGTTCTTTCTCAAATGCCGAGAGATTCTTATAGTTGGACACAACTATGTTATTGCTGATTGCACATAACCACTTAAATTGTGGCTGGGTCATTTTCTATTGGCATTCATCATCAGCAAGTTTAGTGTTGTGCTAGTTGTTCTTGTCTTTCATTACCTCATTTTCTTTCTCTTGATTCTGCTATAAGATTCGATTTCCTTCTAAAATATCATTTCTATGTTGTGTCATCTAATGTGTTCACCTACCACCATGGCTGTCACATTTAATTCTCAACTAATTTTGCATCATTGATTTCTTATGCTTTAGATTTTCCAATGATTAGTAATCTCATCCCTTAAGTACCTTGGTGCAATGCTTCAATCATCCAATCCATCATAACGCATTGCTCCAAATTCTTACTTTTCATTTTCCTCTTCTATGGACCAAGCATCTCATTGTCCATGTCTCAACCTATTGGATAATCATTCCAACTTTCTTATGTAATGAATTCTGGCTCAACTCCAAATTCTCTCTTTTTACGCATTGGTATACGCCCAACTACTTTCTATCCTCATCGGTTCAAATTTCCATTAATCCTTTTGACTTTGCTAGTCCTCAACTAACTACTTTTTGTTGGCGTCAACCTTTCTTCCATTGTCCTCTTAACAACTAGATCATCCCTCACACTAGTATTTTTCCCTTTATTAGCTTCAATACCAACTTTTATTTCTTTCTTCTATTCTCATATTTTTCATCTACTCTTTAATATATCGACTCGAGCACACAATTATTGGCCCTCTTCAACCTTTTGGTCTTTAACAATTATTCCTCATTTCGATCGTTTTGTTCAACCGTTAGGTCCTCAACGAACTCTATTGCTTCACCCTATTTTTTCTTGTCATCCTTCCTTCAACTTCAACTATTTCTTTGGCTAGTTTATTGTTTCACCTTGGTTAGGTAACCCCACATCTCTAGTCATCATCCACTCATTTCACTTCCTTAATGTCGTCAACATCATATTGTTATCTTAACTAGTCTTCATGTACTGACTATAACTTGGTCCTGTGACTCAAGTCGAATTATGTCATCTTAATCGAAATTTTGGACATGATTGTACCTATCTTCACTATGAAGGATATAGATTCGTTCTAGAATCTCTTCATCCATCTGTTTCCTGAGTTAAGGGTCTCTATGCCCCTGCATTAGAATCCATGGGTTTAGAATAACTATTATCTTTGTTCTTTTATGCTAACTAGGATTTGAATTTTTCTCTTCTTCTTCAAGTATACTAACAACCTATCACAAATTCCACTCCTTCAACTAGACCAAATACACCTTCTATCTTCGAATTCTCTTCCAACCAACTTCTTACTCACTGATCCCTTCAACGTCTTCCTTTATTGGTCATCCTGACATCTGTTCCTTCTAGTTAATGGTCAATTATTCTCCACTTATTGATCTCTCTTCATACATGTGCAAGTCAGAAAATTCCTACAAAAGTCTGCCAAAGCATAAAATGCACCTTCCTATTGCTCCCTATAACAAGTTGGAAATTACTTCATGTTGAACCTCTCCTCAAAAAATTCTCATGAAATAGTTTGAGGAGTAAGATGCAATTACTTCTCTAGATCAGACCACCAATTTAGGGCATCGCCCTTCAACTGAAAGATGGTAATTATAGAATTGGAACTATATGTATACTCATTTAGTGTGAAGCACCTCCTCGTTCCTTCTATCCATGCTTCGACATGCTTACTGGGTCATCCTCCACAAAAATCGAGACTTTTAATCTTCTCCATCTCTCTAGAAATACCCTAAAGTGGCTCTGTCCTTGGACACTATGTCCCTTCATATTTTTACTTGCTCAACTGAGTTGTATAAACCACTATACCCCTTTTCGACTATCTATTTAATGTGTTCATAATGGTTTCCAATGACCTAAGTATGACCTACATCTCGAAAGTGGAGGTTGTCCTTGGCGAAGTCGATGGCTATACTTGTGGCGGTGGTGAGGGTGGCCAAAGTCGACCCTAACCTCGTCCTCTACGTGTCTGAACCATGATAGTTTCTGAAATATCAATAACATTAGATCGCTATTATCTTAATCTAATAATTTTGGTGATAAAATTTAGTTACATAACGCTTATATTTTTGTGTAGGGATATCATGTTTCTCGAATTGCATAAAACGTGCATTGTTGTTTTCATTATATGATTTCATCATGCGGTATAATACATGTATTAGTGTTAATATCATCATGTTGGTCTCAATGGTGTCTTGGTTTTTGGATTCCGTGTTCATTTTGTCTCTTCGACTATATGTTGAAGTCTCAACAATGCCTTTTCTAAGTATATTAACAAACACCTAAATTGCAAATGTTGTATTTAATATTTAATATTATGTTAAATGCTAATGTTTAATGTTTAATGTTAAGTGTAAGTATGAAATTTTTAATGTTTGATGTTATATTATTTAATTTAATTTTTATCCCCAAATTTTCTATGAGCAACATAAAATCAAATATAAGCCTACTATATATTTAATATTTAATTAATGTACAAAAAAATTATTTTAATTTAAAATTTTAATTCACCCTAAAGATAAGGTAACCCTGTCCTACCCTCCAACTCCTACCTTCCACTTATCCACCTACCTATTCTCCACCTTTCTTCTTTAACGTGTCGACATCTTCACCTTCCACCTCCCTACTTCCCTCTCTCCTTCCTACCGCAACCTCTTCATGCATTCCACTCCCCCATCCTCATTCACTGACTGTCTCCCCCATTCTCCTTCTACCCTATAAACCCATTGCTGAGCTACCCATAGGGATCCCACATGAGCTCGAGCTACATGCACACCACCCATCAACAAGAATGAAACCGTGCAAATTGTCCCTAGCATGGATGCCTTATTCAAAAATTGACTAGCTCTCACCCATGTGCGAGGTATATCTCCAACCCACTCCAACACATTCTGTACTCATAGACAATTGCAAGGAATAATATAACTAATGGCCTTGAGATACTTCATGGGAGATCATGGTACGGTGACAGGTGATGGAGCTAAAACCCATAATGGATATACATGTTTTAGCGAACTCTATGCACACAAATATCCGTGGTATGTCTTCCAAAGGCCTCTCTATCTCAAATTTCAACGGAAGTTGTCCGCATGAGAATGAAATGGGGAGGTTAAGTAGTTGTAGCATAGACCTCATTGATGGTAGACCAAGAAGCCAATTTGTAGGAAAACCTTTGTTGGAGAAAGAGATCACAGTCCATTAGCTAGGAAAGGGTTATTTTATGTCCATATAAGGCTACAATTAACATCCTGTAATAGATGTTAATGTGAAGGGACAACATTACTAGGCTTCCCAATTCTACTATAGGTATGATCAAAACATATAAGGGAGATACTAGTTATGGTTAGAAAGGGTTGGAGTACCAACACATTCTGAGGCCTCACGTCTATAATTCCTTGTCTCTCATCTTTGAAGCTTAGAGGGTTTCTCAAGGAGATGGTGTTATACCATGAAATGACACTTCTCCATCTGAGTATTGACACCAAATGTGTCATTACAAAAAAGGACATGAAGTGGACTTAACATTATAGATGAATTGAAGCATTTATACATACTCATTCCTTCATATTTTCCAATCTTTATGGATGAGTTTTCCTTGCACATGTGTTTCACTCATGGTTCAGCCTTTATGCAACACATGAGTTATCCCTAAAAAGTTCCACTTATGAGTTTCCTAAATAAAATTCATGAGTTTCCTTATTTATATTTGCGAGTTCCATTAATACAAATTTAAAAATAAAAAGGTGATTACTTTAGGGTAATTTCAGTTCGAAATGGTAACTTTACTCACTCCCCAAACCATTAGGCTTCGTAACCTCTCCTCACCAGCAAGTATACATAGATGGGAGGGTTAGAGGATAAAAAAACCAAGTTTGAGAGCAATATTATGCTGGAGAAATATCTTGGATAGAGGAACAAAGAGGACTTAGTTATTGGTCTATAGAAGAAAGCTTGTCTCATACAAGGTTGTAATATTTCCTTAAATTCTTTAATAAAGAGTGTCTTTCTTCCATATTTGTCTTGGTGCATGCTTTCGTTGTTATGAATCATGATCTATATTGTTATTTATTTGTAAATGAAACTGTAATATGTTCATGTTTCTTTATATAACAATAATAGATATTGTGTACAAACACCAATCGTTGTTTCATGTATTTAGGAGCAGAAAGCTTTTGAGCATTTGAAGAAAGGATTTCAAGCTAGTATCAACCGTCTAAAAAAGGTACCTATCCTACTTACCTTTATTCTCTTGTTGATGTTTCCAAACTCTTTTTTTCTGCAAGTCACACCCTAGTATGTTGGTGACCCTAATTCCCCAAGTAATAAGGTATATATCCCTCACAATAGAGCTGGTGATTCCACTGCAGAATCTATTTTTTGTTAGGGCTTCTTCAATCAAGTTTTTGTCTAGTTTTCTATCTTTTTGTTTCTGTCAGGATTTGCAACTATCTCATTTTCAGTTAGTCTTTTTTGATATTTAGGATTCCTTGCCTTTTGATTTTTCTTTTTGAAAATTTTTAGAACCTCTCATGGGTTTTTGTACTTACAGTCGTGATTTATTAGTTGAAGTCGTGGGTTTCTTTAAGATCAGTTGCAAGTAAATCTATGTTTGGAGACCACTACATAGTCGTGAGTTCCTGTAGGAGAGTGCCTAAGCTCTAGGGTTTTCCTTTTTTTGAGCATTTTTCCATTTGACTGCCATTTTGGGGTTGTGTCCTAGGTCTTTGTTGACCTGTTGTATGGATTATTTCACTGTTAACTTGTTTTTACAAACTTTATGTTGAGTAGGTTAAATTTATTACATGTGAAAGTTTGTTTTTAGGTATTTCCTCTTGGCGTTTTGCTTGATGTCTAAGTAGTTCTGAGTTGTTTTGATCTCTGTCGGTACCTGTGTATGTTTAGGTGTGTCTATTTGGATTATTAGTTGTATGGATTGTTAATTCTTCCATATTTTACAATCTAATTTGTTTCCAACTTCAGTAGCTCATCCCAAGTAGGGTTTTGTCCCTACTTTGCAGAGTTTTTCAAGGTTGCGATTGTAGGATATGAATACCATTTCTTGCATTTATACATGTTCATTTTTGCTAAATTTATTAGGTGCATTAATTTCCATTTAACTTTTTATTTTTGAAAAGAAAAAATAAAACAAAG
This sequence comes from Pseudotsuga menziesii, assembly GCA_001517045.1. NCBI lineage: Eukaryota > Viridiplantae > Streptophyta > Pinopsida > Pinales > Pinaceae > Pseudotsuga > Pseudotsuga menziesii. Next base: position 93,911 of record LPNX010821397.1, on the reverse strand, counting down.
CATTTTAGTTGCATTGTTAGTCTTAGATATGCTCTTTGTATGCTTGTTTTTCAATTGTTTTAAAAGAGAATGAGTAAAAAAGTCTTTCAGTTTTCAAAGTTCTTTAATAAAATTTAATTTTTTTTGAAAAGGGGAAAAGGAATTTGAAAACAATTGTAATTGAAATTGTTTAAATCATTTATGTTTTTTATTTCAGTGGAGTCATAACACCATGAGTGTCACTTTCACTAACTTGAGTAATAATAACCCTAAAAAGAACATCAATAATTAAAATATATTACTAACATTTTCTTTCTAGGGCATGAATCAACTAGATTATGATACGATCTTGGACTAGGTGATATTTAACTATCCAATATTGTTTAAACTCAGGATTAGTGGCTTATCATTTAGGTAAATCCAAGTTTGCAAAGGATTGACAAGAAAGCTCTTCTAACACAGGATTTAAGCATGAGTTTGTGTGAGGAACTAGTTGCATAGATAACCCTCCAATACTTTGTTTGATCACATACCATGAATGTTGTGTATATGGGGGTTCATTCAGTACCATCTTGGGCCCCGTGAGGTGCCGGTGATGCTTGAATTTCGGGCTTAGCTACCTTGCACATGCACACCAGTCATACCTATGATTGTTCCACAAAAATATTTTTATAATATTGGTAGCCTTAGGATCCATACTTAGGGTTATTTCACATGTGACATTGCAAGGCTATTTCCATTGTACCAAGGTTGGACTTGGGAGGAAACCTCGGATAACAATTTGGGAGGGCGGTTTGGTGATTCGAATGCTTGCACCCAGAAAACTTCTCACGAGACCCCAAGTAATTGTTCTTCAATATTCGTTGGTTTGTTTTGGTCCTTAATCATCCCTAACGCTCCTTTGGAAGGTATATATTTTACCTTCTTGTGTTTGCAATACTTTGGATTTTTTAGTTCTGTGCTTTGTGGTTTTCTTGTGATCTATTCTTACCTCTAGGTGTGTGATTTAAATATTTAGTTATGGAGTATCAACTTCATTGTAGTTCTATGAGGTTGAAAAATATTTCTCTACTTTCAACAATGGAGCCTCCACCGCCACCTCATAGGAGGATACTAGACACAAATGGTTCTTTTGAATCAAGTGGTGTCAATGAAATTTGTGGGGAACTTGGACTTCGTTAAACTAAGAATGGTCCTTTGTCAATGGAAATTGAATATTTTCAAGCTAAAGAGTTTTCAACGAACTACAATTCACCTCTAACTGAGTTAATAGATCTTGTTTTAGTGCAAGTTTGTCTATTCGGTCCACCTAAAATTGGTGTTCCTTTGAGTTTTGTTATGTCTAGTTCAGGAGAAGGCCTCAGGGATAAGTCTACTCCCACTTTATTCATGATGACCAGTGGAGTCTCACCATCATCGATGAGTGTATCATGACCAAATGAATCTAGTGCACTAGTGGTGTCTTTAAATATTTCGACTCCACTCTCTCGAAGTTCTTGAGTGGCTAATCCCTCAGTAACTTCAAACACTTCTGGTACGTCTAGCATGGTGGTCACTTGGATATCCAGTGTATATTTTGCTTCTCCATTATTTCAAAAAACTCAAAGTTGTCCTAGTGGTTCCACTTCATTTTTCTATGGTTTTCCATGGTATGGAGGAAACATACCTCCATCCGCACCTTATGTACACCCCTTAGTTACTTATGTTGGTGTGTCATCTAGAACCTAGAACCCTTTTTCAGGGTTCAAATTTTAAACTCCTAGTTAAGTGTTGGCTGCACCTTTTGGAAGGTGTCCCTTCTCACTTTTTAGTGGAGGAATCACAACTCCTGTATCTACAACTCTAGTGTCGATCGAAACTAGTCGAGTAAAGTATCACACCCCCCAAGTTAGAAATTCTTTGGATTTTGGATGGAATCCATTTCAAAACATTGTTACTTCATCATAGCTAGTGGCTAGGGGAAACCCCAACATCTCTTTTGGGACAACTAGTGCGGGCACTTCCTCGCCCCATATTCCTCAATATCAATCTCTGGTTAGGCCTATATAATCCTTTCTAGAAACTTGAAACTTGCCAGGCTTATCGAAACTTATGAATGGCCCTGTGCACCACGATCCAACTTGGACACCCATATCGATTAAATTACCTTGTCACATTCCTAATTTTGAAGATCAAAATGCAGAGGATCTCGGTGACCATGTCACAAAATTCCATTTAGGGTGCTCCTCTAACTTGCTAAATGATGATTTGATTCGAATGAGGCTATTTCAATGAACTCTGACCATTGTAGTGACTAAATGGTACACTAAATTTTTGTTTTCTTCCTATGGCAGTTTTCTTCACTTAGTAACTGCTTTTTTGAATCACATTCAAATTCTTGTCTCGTATGATGCCAGTAAGACCTTCTATCGACCTTTTGACAAAATAGGGCCACTCATATATCTGACCATATTTACGAGTGTAGAAGAAGAAAGATTCTCATTAAAGAAAATATTCTTCCTGGATTCCTTTTGGAATGATTTTTGAAGTATTTATTGTTGTATATTTAGTAGGATGTCTAGACTTCGAGAGTGACCTCGGAGGATGAGGACATACTCAGTGCCAATAAACTCAACTTGATCTATGTCTAATCTAGGATTCTCTATGGTATTATTCCTGAGGAGCCAAGTTCCAAAAAATACTTTTCTAAACCAAATCATGCACCACATGTCGATGGTGTGGTGTGTTTAGTTGAGACACCGACCATAGAATGACTGTCCAAATAGGTACATGAATTCTTAGTAAAACAACCTATAGTGGAGGTAGCTAAGGTTTCCACTTCCTCACCCCAGAATGCAATTTTTTTTCACAATCTACCCAAAAGGCCACTCAACATCTCGGTAGGAAAAAACAAAAAGGGTAAGAAGGGTGAAGGAAGTCAAAATAAGTAGAAACCCATAAATAATGCTTAGAGGGGTAAAAAACATAAGAAGAAGGTGAATTTGTCTTGCAATATATGAAAGTAAAATCACCTGAAGTAATTCCCCTTAATGTATCAAGCATGGAAGTGAAACAACACCAACCTATCATCCTGAAGGATCCGTTCCTCCAAGGAAAAAACACAAATTTTTGTGATCCAAAAAACACCATAGGAATGCAAAATGCTCCTTCTACTAATCAATCATATATGAATATCATATGATCTCATACCCTACTACAGAGCGAGACAAGAATTATGTAACGGAGGCTCCGCAGAAAGTTAAGAAAACTATAGAAACATCAACCCCACTTTCAATCATAAAATTGGTTGATCCTATGTCAAAATTACCAAAAGGTGTTTTCAAAAAGACATTTCACAATCCTAACGTGAGGGTCACTTCAAACTACTTGGTAGTGTAAGACTTGTCCCAAACACCTTGTGTGATGTCATCCTTATAATTGCTCCAAAGTTGTCCTTCGTAGCAAGATGCACTTTTGGTAGCCATTGATAATATGGAATCTGCAAGCCTGATGGCTAAGTTTAATATTTTCGATGTCAAACCATGCCTACCTTACCATATGGCCTTTTTTATTTATGCAATCCATGGAGGAAAACCATTGGACGAACAATGATAGATGGAGGTGCATCCACATGTGTAATGTCCATTTCATGTTGGAAAGCTCTGGGATCCCTTGAGTTGGTCCTATCTAACACTTTGTTGACTGGTTTCGAGAGAAGGTATTTTCTCCAAAGTGGTATCCTACAATATTTTGAAATAAACCTTGTAGGGAAAACAGTCTTTGTAGAAATCAAAGTTGTAGATGCCCCTATGGACTATAATTTACTTTTGGGGAGAACTTAGAAATATGCGATGTGTGCTATTCCATCGCCTGTTTTTCAAGTCCTTCTATTCCCACACAAAGGAAAGTTGTTGACTGTTGACCAATTGACATATAATCAGAGGGGTCATATGGAGACTTTAGATTCTAACGTACTGTTGATTGATTAATCGTTCCCAACGAATGAGATTTTGGGAGTTAGGATGTATACATTGTTAACGGGAATTTTTGATATTCTCGTTCCTATAAACTACTTAGGAACGATTAGTGTAAGGAATAAAATATATATAGTTGTAGATAGAACTGACCCATGGGTTCTCCCTTTGCAAGAAGAGCCTCAAGTTCCCTTATCAGCAGCAAAAGTAGCCTAACCAACTATATGCAATTCCACAGTTGAATCCCTCTCTACACCTTCCATCTTAGAGCAGTTAGATTAAGCTTACTTTCCTACATTGGAAGAGAAATAAACACATTCAAATGATTTCTTAGATATGGTTTTGTCGTCTAATGAAGGAATTCTAGAGGCTAGTATAGGAACCAAGAAAACGTGTGAAGACATACATCACAAGTCCTGCTTCATTCCAGACTTGAGAAGGATAAAACATTATGAGTTCCATGTGACACTAGTTGAAAATATTGATCAGTATGTGAATCCTTTGTTAAAGGAGGGAGTGTTTGCTAAGGGGAATATGGAAAATTTTTCCTCCACCATACCGATCGAAACCTCTACTAAACTAGATGTCATGGAGAATGTGCATATTGGAGAAAAATATCTACCTAAAGAGATTGCTAGTTATATTCCCTTAATTAATTTTGTGACGTATTTCCTTGTCTTATGAGGATATGCCAGGAATTGACCCATCAATTGTAGAGCATGAGATCATAACTTAACCTAGAATTAAACCTTCTCAACAAAAGTTTCGACCTGTAAATATGCAGAAAGAGACAACCATCAATGCTAAAGTGGAAAAATTATTGAAATCCGGTTTCATTTACCCCATCTCTCTCACAGAATGGGTATCCAATCCTGTTTTGGTTGATCAAAAGTAGGGGAACAAACATGTTTGTAATTATTTCTAGGATTTAAACAAGGAATGTCCTTAGGAAAACTACCCAATGCCATTCATTGATCATATTATTGATGCATGTGTGGGTAGTGAAGTTTTGTCATTTATGGATGGTTTTTTGGGATATAACTAGATTCAGATTAAACCAAAAGACCAGCAGAAAACTATATTTACATTCCCTTGGGGTACATTCACATACAAGAAGATTCTTTTGGCTTGAATAATTCCAGGGAAACCTTTCATGGTGCAATGAAATTTTCTTTCAATGGTGCCAAGCACATTGTCAAACCATATGTAGATGATATTCCAACCCATTCTTGAAAGATGAAGGATCATCAAGATCATCTTCGTTTAGTTTTTCAAAGATGTAAGAACTACAAGATTCGCTTAAATCCCCATAGGTCTTTCTTTTGATTTGAATTGGGGCGACTTCTAGGATTGATAGTATCCAACAAAGGTATAAGGGTCGATTCTTTGAAAGTAGAGGTGATTGTTAATCTTCCTCCTCCTCGAACCATAAGAGAGTTACAAAGAGTACAAGGAAAGTCAAATTTTCGCAGACGATTTATTGTGAACTATGATAATATCACTAAGGAATTCAAGCACTTTCTAAAGAAATACAACCCATTTCTATGGGAAGAAGTCACACAAAATTCCTTTGAGGCATTAAAGAAAGCACTTGTATCAACTCCTCTTTTTCACTGACCAAATTAAACAAAGGAATTCATATTGTATCTTTCTGCATATGAGTCTACGATCAGTGTGGTGCTCATTTAGGAGGGTGACAAGCTCTAGGATCATGTCATATATTATCTCATTCAGGATTTGGATGGCCCCAAACTTAGATATTTGCGTGCAGAGAATCTAGCTTTGGTGGCAATTTATGTCGTCCAGAGGTTAAGACATTAAATTTTACTGAGGAGAACCATTGTAGTTGCGGATGTGAATACATTCTAGTATGTTTGATCCCTAATAATAATTGGGGGGGAATTTTATAATAGGACTATCATTCTACAGGAGTTTGACATGTATTTTTTGGTCCGCCAAGTCAAAGAATTCCCTGGAATTTGCAGAGCTTATCTTACAATTTCTGAGTGATGAAAGCATGGTGATAGAATATGATCCATTTCCTGATGAGCACATTTTTTTAATATCAACCTATAATATTTTCTACAGATATATCTTAGTATATATTCACACATTGAAGTGTCCTACGACCTTCTCACAGGAAGATCGACACATGTTAAGATTGAATGATAAAAACTACCTCATAATCAGTGATACATTATATAGACGAAGGGTAGATTCCATCTGACGTCAATTCCTTACCCATGAGGAGGTTGATCTTGTGCTCAATGATGTTCACATCACAGCATGTGGGGGTCATTTACTTGGATTATAAATGATCTAGGAGATATTTTGTTCCAAGTATTTCTAGCCTACCATCTTCAAAGATTGTGTATAGGTTGTAAAGTGTTGTTAATATTCCTCCTGCTCGAACCATGAGAGAGTTACAAAGTATACAATGAAAGTCAAAGTTTCTCAGATGATTTATTGTGAACTATGCTAATATCAGTAAGGGATTCATGCACTTTCTCAAGAAAGAAACCCCATTTCTACTGGGAGAAGCTGAACAACAATCCTTTGAGGAATTAAAGAAAGCACTGGTATCAAATCCTCATTTTCACTTTCCAGATTACACAAAGGAATTCATATTGTATCTGGTTGCATCCTAGTATATGATTGGTGTAGTGCTAGTTTAGGAGGATGACAAGCTCGAGGAGCATATCATTTATTATCTCATTCATGCTTTGGTTGGTCTTGAACTTAGATATTCACATGTAGAGAAGCTAGCTTTGGAGGAAATTTATGCTATCCAGAGGTTTAGACATTACATTTTACTGAGGAGAACAATTGTCGTTGCATACATGAATACATTCCAGTATGCTTTAATCCAACGCATAATCAGGGGAAAATTTAATAATAGGATTATCATTCTCCAGGAGTTTGACCTAGATTTTTCAATCCACCAAGTCAAACAAGTCCCTAGCATTCACAGAGCTTATATTAGATTTTGTAAGTAATGAAAGTGTGGTGATAGAATATGAGCCATTTCCTAGTGAACACATTTTATTAATATCAATCTCTCATCTCTGCTACAGAGATATCTTAGTATATATTTACACTTTGAAGTGTCTTGCAACCTTCTCATAGGAAGATTGGTGCAAGTTAAGGTTGAATGCTAAAAAGTACCTCATAATCGGTGACATATTATATAGACGAGGGGTATATTCCATCTTATGTCATTTCCTTACCCATGAGGAGGTTGAGCTTGTCTTGAATGATTGTCACATTTGAGCATGTGGGGGTCATTAGTCTAGGCTAGCAATGACCTAGAATATCTTTCATGTTGGGTATTTCTGGCATACCATCCTTAAAGATTGTGTATAGGTTGTAAAGTGTTCTTATATTCCTCTTACTCGAACCATAAGAGAGTTACAAAGTATACAAGGAAAGTAAAATTTTCTCATATGATTTATTGTGAACTATGGTAAGATCACTAAGGGATTCATGTTCTTTCTCAAGAAATACACCCCATTTCTATGGGACGAATCCACCCTACAATCCTTTGAGGCATTAAAGAAAGCACTAGTATCACCTCCTCTTTTTCAATTGCTAGATTACACGAAGGAATTCATATTGTATCTGGATGCATCCGAGTCTACGATTGGTATAGGGCTAGTCTAGGAGGATGACAAGATCCAACAACATTTTATCTATTATCTCATTGGTGCTTTGGCTTCTACTGAACTAAGATATTTGCATGTAGAGAAGATGGCTTTGGAGGCAGTCTATGTCATCCAGAGGTTTAGTCATTACATTTTACTGAGGAGAACCATTGTTTTTGCGGACATGAATACATTCCACTATGTTTTATCCAGATGCACAATCAATGGAAAATTTAATAAGCCTAGATTATCATTCTCCAAGAGTTTGGCCTAGATTTTTCAGCACGCCAAGGCAAAGATGTTATTGGAATTTGTAGATATTATATCAGAGTTTCTGAGTGATGAAAGCATGGTTATAGAAGATGGGTCATTTCCTGATGAGTGCATTTTCTTAATATCAACCTTTGATATTTGCTACAAATATATCTTAGTATATCTTCACAATTTGAAATGTCCTACGACCTTCTCATAGGAAGATCGACACAAGTTAAGATTGAATGCTAAAAATCACCTCATAATCGATGATATGTTACATAGATGATGGGTAGATTCCATCTTATGTCAATTCCTTACCCATGAGGAGGTTGAGCTTATCATGAATGATTTTCATATCAAAGCATGTGGGGGTCATTTATCTGGTTAGCAATGACCCAAAATATCTTGCATGCGGCATATTTGTGGCCACCATATTCAAAGATTGTGTATAGGTTGTAAAGTTTTGTCATCCATGTCATCTCTAAACAATAAACATGTGGTTTCATCTAGCTCCTCTTTTTCCCATGATCATGCTAGGGCCCTTCACCATCTGGAGGGTGGCATTCATGACCTGCAACCGAGTTTCAGTTGGGGGGAGCAAGTATATCATTGTCGTTGTATACTACTTTATGAAGCGGGAAGAAGCAATGTCTACCTTTAAATCCGATGGTTAAATGGTAGCATACTCCATGTTCAATCAAATTATCACTCATTTTGTATTTTGAAGCAGATTGTTACTGACCATGGCGGTTATTTTTAGAACAAGATGATGACAGAGTTGACAACTATGTTAGGTTTTAGGCAAGACAACTCGTCTTCCTTTTACCCACAACCGAATGGGCAAGTAGAAGCAGTTAACAAAACTTTGAAAACCAGTCTCAAGTGAACTATTAATGCAATTAGATCGAACATGCACATCACGTTGTATCCTACTCTTTGGGCATATCGAACAATTATTAAGACGTCCACAGGGTTTTTACCTTTCTAGATCATTCATTACGTGGAAGCAGTCACGAAGGTGGAATGTAATATACCATCCTTAAAGATTTCCATTCGCGTACTTCCCAATACTTATGAGATTAAGAGATGTTTTCTACATATGGAATGTCTCTATGAACATCGTAGAGGTGTGCTTACAACAAATGAAGAACATAAGCAATGAGTAAAAAATCAATACAACAAAGCCATTAAACCTAGGGTTTTCTCTGATGGAAAGCTTCTTTTGGTCTGGGACCAGGAAAAGGAATCCCTTGCGGTAGGCAAGTTCAAATCTACGTGGTTAGGACTGTATGTTGTTTGAAAGGTCCTAAAGAAGGGTGCATGTGATTTAGTTGATTATGATGTAATAAGCTACCTAAGAACCGAAATAGACAAGATCTACCTGAAAAACTATTATGCTTAGGCATTGTTATTTTTCTTGTATCATAGTTGTATAATTTTGTAAATGGTCATTTTTGGTTAATGTTTCTTACGTATTATGGTTTTTTTATATGTCTTTGGAGTGGTTCATAGGGTTTTTTGATGGCTCTAGTCGTCACACTTGCAATCTAGCTTCAACTGCTTGGGTCATTTATGCACCCACGGGACAACTGGATTCCTTAGGAGGTGCTTGCTTAGGTCCTGCAACTAACAATGTAGCTGAATACAGTGTTGTTTCAATTAGTCAGACCAAACTCTTAGTTAGTTGTCTCTCAGCTCAATGGGGTCTACCAGGTGAGACACCCTACCCTTTTATATCATTTATTGAGGATTAGGTTACTTGAAAGAAATTTTCAGCATATTATATATCGACACTTTCAAGAAATCAAAACACTATTACTGATGCATTTGATAACTACATTTTAGACTTCCATTTGTCACACACTTTGTAAAATGAATACACAAGCAGATAGAAGCACATGTAAATAACTAGATATATGTGTTTGTGTGTGTAAAAAGTAGGTCCGTATACATCAAGTCATGGTCCACATATACAGTCAATAAGTACATCCAAAATACAAAAATAGGATCATAATACTCAATATACTAAAAAATATGGAAGCTCTTCATCTGCATCATCTACATCTTCCTCCACAGACTCTCGATAACATAAGATAGCCCTTGACACCTTTCCAAGTAGGCGTAGCTAGGTTGCAGGTACTCCCACCACATGCTCCTGCATGGTGATAGGAATACACTCCATCCTCAATGTTTATACATCATGGCTAATCTTGGCCATCTTTCCATCCACTATACAAAACACAGTTTCATCTCTAGATCCTTCTATTGGTCGTACGCAGGTCCTAGGATGTCCGTTGGTCGGATAGACCCAATATATGCGTATCATAAAAGACGGTTCAAACTTGAATGAACTACATATATATATAAACTTATGAAAAAAAAATTAATAAACATTTAAATATTTGAAAAATTAAAAAGCTCACCCATGTCTCCCCATGATTCTCTTGGAGGGAGAACTAACTCAATATCTCCATGAAAGTCGAAACATGCATATGGTAACTACTCGAGAGCAAGCACTTGGATGCTTCACCATACATAGAAATCATCATCATATCCACCTTGGATCTCACTACCACCCTCGCAGAGGAATGCATCCCCCTGCTGCATAATTCTAAGCTCATGAGGATGGGAGGGTGGAAGTGTAACTACAGGTCTTAATGCAAGAACTCTATCGAAGAAGAAAGAAACCTAGATACTTGCATATATGAATTTATTATTCTTCCATGTCTTGGAGTATGAATTTGTTTTTTCATGATCGATAAAAATCATGAACATGAGTTAAAGATGACACCTCGTAGACACTCGACTGCTATACGCATGTGGGTTCATGTAGTTAAATGCAATGTGGGAGACCCCGCCACTCTAACAATAGTGCTTACAAGCACTTTTAAGGGAAAGGTGGTGATCTGAGCATTCGGTACTTGTGTCCCTGATTTATGTGTGCTAGGCAAGAAATATCTGTGGACAAAGTCTTGCACACTAAGGGGATCACCCCCATGATCAGTTGTAGTAAGGGATATCTACCTTATGACATGGGGGCTTAGGGTCACCAACATACTAGTGGGTGGCTATCACTCATTAATGTTTTGTAACATAAACTGATAGTATAATGGTTATCAAGACAAGTACCTTTTTCATACGGTTGATCCTATCTTTCAATCCCTTTTCCAAATTTTCCAAATCTCTCTGCACTTCAGTACCTACAAAAAATATATATTCTTTTCCACAACATCTCTTATTGTTATATAAATGAACATCAATAGACTATAATTTCATTAAAGACAAATACCAACATTTATCATGATTCATAACAACATAAGTGGAAGGAAAACATTCTTTATTACTAAAGGTTCTGAGAACATTACAACCCTATTTGAGGCAAGCCTTCTTTTTCAGTCCAGGAACTGAGTCCTCCTTTCTCCTCTCTCCGAGATATTTTCTCGAGCATAACCTTGCTCTTCAAAGTTGCTTCCTCTGTCCTCTATCCCACCCCTCCATTTATACTTGCTGGTGAGGATAGGTTACGAGGGATAGGATGGTTACGGGAGTTTGGGAAGTTATGATTTTGAACTCAATTGCCCCTATACTAATTATGTTTTATTTTTTCATTTTTTGCTAAGGAACTAGAAGATGCATATAAGGTTAACTTGCGAGTTACTCATGCCTTCTATGAAGGAAAATTGCGAATGAAACATTTTATAGATGACTTGCGGGTTGTATATGAGAATACCCGTTGGTTACACATGATTTGTCCTAAGGGGAATCCGTGAGTACAATTCAAATTTATATACATAAGTGGAAAGGATAGAGAAAACAAGTATGTATCAAGGCTTGGATTCATCTATAGTGTTTAAGCTACTTCAATCGACTTTGCCCACTTTTGTCCTGATACATTTGGTGTCAGTACTCAGACGGAGAAGTGCCATTTCTTTTTATAACAGATTCTCCCTAATGTATGAGATCAAAGGGTAGAGATGACCAAAATACATTACAAATATTTATAAATTGGAAGGACTTAGTTCAAGGATGTAGACAAGTACCTGAAAAATACAAATCAAAGTCAAATACAACATCATTACTGAGGATGCCATGTTCAATAACATGGACCACTATCTCCTTTACAAGATTGATTTACATCATAAAGTACGGGAAACAGGGCCATACATGTTTCAAAAAGGTGGATTAAAGCCACATAAGTACAATGATATATCTTCAATAGATGGAAATATTGTCGCAGAGTATGGCACAATCTCATGTAACTTAGGTTATATAGGTTGTATCCCAATGTATTCATCCAAATCCATAAAAACCAGTATGAATTCTACCATGTTAATACATGAGTTGAAGTCGAACATTGAAGGATACCATTGCAGTGTCAGTTAAAGAGTTGTACTTATGACTAATGTAGAGGATTCCACCAATATGAGAAGTGGATCCTAAGGTACTATTTTTTAAACTCTAGGTCTTCTTATGCAGGAGGTACTGATTGAAAGCTATTGTGTGAAGAGGAAGGAAATGAATCCTTCAACAAGTCACATCAGTAAAAGGTAGAATAGACAAGGGGAATTTACCTAGGACAATCTCAGAGATGAAAATTATAGTAATCAAGATGAACAGATAGGGGATATCTATCCTTCAACAATTAGCACAAGAAATAGATGACTTAATGCACCTTTAAAATTACATATGGTACAACTAGACCTATCTTCCATGTAGGAGACACAGTCAAATTCCAAGGGTATTAGGGCAAGTGGAGGAGTAATGACTCAAGGTGTTAGTTGAACTAGGAGTTAAAAACTGAAACATGAGTACTAGGAGGCTCAAACTAGTGCTTTGTTCAAGGATGACTTGCTACTAGAACTTATAAATCAAAGAATGTGTTTCCTTCTATTCCTTTCTTGTTATGTTTTAACGAGTCCAAGAAATTTAACTTGATTCCTTCTTCATTTTTTACAAGATTGACGAAAAGAGAGAATAATTCTGGATATGTCACTTATCCATGGATTTTATGAGCCCCAACAAGTAAATGCTTGTCAGTTTTTTCATAATTTTAAGAGTATGAAAACTCCAAAGAAGACTCAAGGGGGGTTGTTTTACATAAATTTAGTCTCAAGAGTCTAAAAATGTATAAAAAAATCCAAAGGAGAACTCTCTTAGCTTCTAAAGAACTGAGATATACCTTTTTCATACTTAGTCGACAAGGTCCAAAAAAAAGTTAAACTACCACCCAACCAATGTTCCTTCAAAAGAAAGAATGTATCCTTATTTTAATGAGTGTGAATGAAGGTAATATCACTCAAAAAGTTCCATTCATTTACAAGAATGGTACATACAAAAGTAAACTCGATTCTTTGTTCTAGGTTTTAATGATCATGATAATGGCATAAAGAATGCTCAAAATATTTTCCATGTTTAGGTATAGAGCATGAAAAAGAGAAAAGTGAGATTGAACAGGTTCTATTTCCGTAATTTTTTTCCTCCAAGCGCAGAAAATAGATAAATATATACCTGGATATACAATTTTAGATTCCAAAGAAAATATAGTATTCCTTTTTCGTAAATAATCCACATAGTTTGGAAAATGGTTAAATTTATACCACTATATATGATCGTTCAATTACTTTAACAAGTTTTAAAGAACAAACAACTCAGCTATCTAATCATTTTTAAGGAGTCAAACCAGGTCTTGAAGATAACTCCATATAGAGGGATCCTTAAAATTGAGGGTAGTTTTGTAAAATATGCAAAATGAGGCTCATTTTGTATGAAAGATGACTACAAAGACTCCCACAACCTAACACAAATACGAAATGGGTACTAGTAATGACCAGAGTTGTTCTAACTAGGGTAACCTATTTGAGGTAGGTCCTAACCATGGAAGAACAATGATGTTTTAAAGGTAGGAAGTGGTTACACATCAGATTTCATGGATAAAAAGAGATCCTAAAGTTCATCGGGAAATAAGGTATAAGTGAAAAATTTGAAAGGGGATCAAATTCTAGCCTAGATGCAAAAGAATTACAATCCAATTTATCCATGATCTATAAAACTTAGGTAAAAACAATTAGTATTAGTTCACATGACAAAAAAATAATTTCAACTATACAAAAGTGGGTAAAAATTCTAAATTTTTTCCTATAAATAGTAGAAATAGAGTAAAAAGACATAACATATTTTTTTTACCATATTTGGAAAAAATTACCTCTCAACTTCAAATGATGGGTGTGATCAATCAAGTGGAAGGATCTTTACTTTGTAAAGTGAAGGTAAGTCATATGTCCCTCCTCTTCATTTTAATGTTTTTTATTGTTAAAATTCCTGCTTTATTTAAGTTTTTAGCCCACCCTAAGGGAACTGAACATTAATCGTGGGTAACCCTTTATAAAGTCACGATTTCATGATATAATTGTGGGTTCACAGTGAGAAACCGTCTAGTGGCTTCTACTATCCTCACTGGACAGTCACAAGTTCTGTACAAAGGGTATTTTTGGAAAATCTAATGATGAATTTGTAGGCTGCGCAGGTTAAAATGGTGCTAAAGTGGCGTGAAAGAGAGAATGAGGACATGGATCGGATTTATATGGGGGATCCCATGACATTAAATGCTCTACATAGGTGTGGATTGCTCAAATTCTATCGCACATCAAACATGAGAGTGAAATTTCAACTACTAGAGGCATTGGTGCATTTATGCAACCATGAACTTGGCATGTTTGACCTATAAGGAGAAACCTTGGATCTTACTGCAAAGGATATTTATTTAATCACTTGTTTTTCTTATCCAGGGGCACCAATGAGCTTGGGCGACATCAGTCTAGGGGGTGAACGTCTCAATGTACAATATTACGTCAACACCTATTTTGTACTTGGCACTCAGAAATCGGGTACCCAAATCCTAATCTCACATATCACTAGTTTAGCATTAAAAGTGCTTGTGAGCACTATTGTTAGAGTGGTGAGGTCATATTCTTTACGCTTGGATACATGGACCCACATGCGCATAGTAGTGGAGTTCCTAAGAGGTGTGATGTATGAGTGGTGTTAGGGATTAGTCCCAATCATAAAGAGGCAAATTTCTGATTGCAAGACATGGAAGAATAAAAAATTTAGTTATCTGAGTAATCTAGTGGAATTCTTCAAGAGAGGGTTGCTTCCATAAGCCCCACTATTACACTTCCACTCTCCCCTCCCCGCGAGCCTAGAATCACACGGTGGGGAGATGTATTTCTCTTCTAAGGTGGTGGTGAGGTCCAGGGAAGTTATGATGGTGACTTTTATTCATGGTGGATTTGACAGGTGCCAAATATGGAGCAGTTTCCATATGCAGGATTAGACTTCTGTGACAATCCTGTGCTATCTCTCCTACCTGGAGAGGCATGGTGAGACATGGGTAAGTCGTTTACCTTTTTTAATTATTTATTTTTTAGGAATTTTAGTTCATAATGTTATATAAATATGTATTTATAGTCGATTCTGATCCATTTTTTATGATATGAAGATATTGGGCCTGTCTGGGAAGACAAACATCAAAGGACCTTTGTACAACCGGTAGACGATGCCATGGATTAATCTATGCTTCATGTTGTAGAGGGAAATATGGTCAGGATTACCCACAATTTTTCGACCTTGCGGATGGAGATGATTCTTATGGCCGTGAAGGAGCATGTCGTAGGTGTACTTCTATCATGGTTAGACACTCTCTAAAAGGTGTCCTAGGTTGTCTTATGTTATCATAATGTTGTGGACGCACCTGCAGGTGATGAGACTGAGGGACCTCCATAGTTTTAGCTTATGAGGATTGTGATCCTATTTTTGTATTTTGGTTGTACTTATTGGCTAGATCATCATAACAGAACTCGATGTATATGAACATACATTTTACACACACACACACACACACATATATATGGTTATTTGCATGTGTCTCAAATGTATCTTTGTATTTAATTTCTACAAAGTGTGTGGAAAATGATAATCTAATATGTAGTTAGAAAATGCATCAATAATATTATTTTTATTTCCTGAAATGTGTTGATATACAATGTGTTCAAAATTTCTTTTAATTAACCTAATTCATAAAATCCCACTTTAAAGAGTAGGGTGTCTAACCTGGTAGACCCCATTGAGTTGATAGACCACTAAATGAGAGTCAAGTCTAACTTCCAGTAAGGTAATACCATGAAAAATAGAATCCCAAATAAGTTAAATGAAATCACTGTACTCAACTACATTACTAGTTGCAGGACCTAAACAAATGCCCCCTAAGACAATCACTTATCTTGTGGGTGCATAAATGACCAAAGTAGCTGAAGAAAAGTTACAAGTGTCGATGGAGCCATCAGAAACCCTACAAACCACTCCAAAGACATGTGAAAGAACACTAGACTACATAGGAAGCACTAACCACTAACTACCATTTACATAATTATACAATAATAATACAAGAAAATGCATAGTTCCTAGATGTATTACTTTTTTAGGTAGAGTCTGTTTCATGGATCCAACAACTTATTACAATCATAAGCCACTAACGCATACACACTATTATTCAGAAATTTTAACACAACATAAGGGATGATCCACATACATTGTAACTTGCCTTCCCCCAACGGTTCCTTATCATGGTCCCAGACCAATAGAACCTCTCCTTTGGAGAAAATGCTAGGTTTAATGACTTTATCATATTCACTTTTCACCCATTGTTTATATGCTTTGTTTGTTGTGAGCACATATCTACGTTGCTCATCCTAATGTTCTAAATACAGAAAATGTTCCTCAATATCAATACTATCAGGAAGTACGTGAATGGAAATTTTCAAGGATGGTATCTCGCATTCCACTGGTGTGACTTCCTCCATTGTATGAATGAGCTGGAAGGGTGAAAACCCTATAGAAGTATTAACATTTATTTGGTTATATTCCAAAAATGTTAGATACAACATGATGTGCCAATTTGACCTACTAGCTGTTAGAATAATCAAACCATAGTTAGCTACCTTAGACATTAAATTAATCAATTTTGTCTTATTTTCCTAGTTTCATGTGTCCCACCTTATTCAAGTTGTCATTTTCCTATCAATAGTGGTCAAAATTGCCTATTTTGACTCATGTAGCACATGGGAAACCTCAAGGAATCAATTCTTCTTTATTCCTGGTCTCCTAGGTGCCCTTCTGCTTTTTCAGTGCTTTAAGGCAATTGGGAAAGTTTGACTAGGTGAGGTGAACTAGTTTTTTGTCCTCTACATCCTCCACTCTTTTCTCCTACGAAAAGCATGTATGAGTTTTCATTCCATCACTCTTTATCTTACCTAAGTGCTTTTGCCAATTCATGAGCTCCATGACTGATTTGGAAACTACTTTATGCACCTATGGGGGATTTTCTTATTTTTAGTAAGCCTGCTTTTGACTAGATTGGAATTGCCTCCTCATGCATTCAAATCCCTTATGTAATTATTTAATGCAGCAACCTATCATGTTATAGGGTTTTATATTGTACACTGAGTTAATACAGTTTAGTGTTCAGCTCCATTTTCAGTCTCTTTTGTGAGTGATTTTGCATGTACAATTGATAATTGTTGTGAGTAAAGTTGTTCTATCAATGGGTTCAATTTCCACATGGTATCAGAGCTATTGTAGATCGATCTCTCTCCTTCAAGTTTGTTTTGTAGGTTCGACATCAGTGACTGGGAGCCTTCTACTGACGACCGGGACAATTTCTCAGCTATGGATCAATCTCAGAAGATTATCTTGACTCCTTTCAATTTATTTGAATGGAAAGAAGAGATGGAGATAATGTTGAGATCGAAAGGCCTCTATAGGGTGACTATGGAAACAGAAGCAGAGCCCAATGCAGCTACAGAGAAGATAAAATGGCACAACATGAGGGATGAGGCTTATGGTCTCTTGTGTCTGAGTATTTCCAGAGACGTCATTTTCCATCTTGATGGATTGACATCACCGGATGAAGTATGGGAGAAGCTTTCTGATATTTTTGGAAAGACAGATGAAATGAGGGGACATCAAATTGAAAATGAACTGATCTCTCTGAGTCCAAATAGCTTTGAATCCCTGCAAATCTATTTCTCCAAGTTCAAAGCACTTGTTTTGTAGCCAAAACAATGTGGGATTTAAAATAAGGATGATCAGCTGGTCTTGGCCATACTCTCAAAGCTTGGCCCTGACTATTTAGTGTTTGTGTCAACCTTCTATGCCACAAAGTTGACAGCTTGAACCTAGAAGATGCCTAGCCTTGCAGATTTCATGGAATCTCTCACACAAGAACAAGACAAGCTGGTGATGATGGGCACCATCAAACCATCCAAAGACCAAGATTTGGTTGCTGGAGATTCGAGGGTGGATTCAAAAATCAAAAAGAAAGCTAAAAATACACCTGAGCAAAAGAGACACAAGAACAAGTCTCCGGAGGAGCCACAAGGTTCCATGAAGAACTACCAAAAGAAGAAAAACAAAGGAGAAATGAGCAAGTGCACATACTACAATAAGGGAAATCACATTGAAAGCTCTTGTATGAAGAAGCAAATAGACATGCTGACCCAACTCCTGGAGAAGAATGGCATCTCCCTTCTAGACAGCTCAAAGAAGAGAGAAGGAGGATCAAATTCAGAAGACAGAGAGAGAGTTCATGCATTGGTTGCTGGCACATCAAGCTCACCTAGTTTCATCATTGATTCTAGAGCTTCAAGACATATGGTTTTGACCAAGGAGGCATTCTCCTCACTTGACATGTCAAAAGTTCCACCAATAGTACCGGGAGATGACTCTCTCACTGAAAGTTTGGGCAAAGGGAGGATTGATCTTGATCATGGTCAGTTCAGCAATGTGTTGTATGTGCCTGGTCTTGCCTCCAACCTCTTATCAGTGTACCAGATGACTCACACTGGGTCTCAAAAGAAGGTCATATTCTTCCCTGATGAAGTTGAGATCACAGAGATCTCAAGTGGTAAAGTCATTGCAAAAGAATTTGCAAATCATACTCAGAAGGTATACATGTTCTCACACTTCCTACCCTACTCAAACCCCTCTGCTCTTCTGATTCATTGTAATGAAGCAAGCAATCTTTGGCATGAAATATTTGTCCACCTAAATTACAAGTATCTTTCTGATCTTAGTGAAAAAGAGATGGTCATAGGGTTTCCAAAGATAAAATTTTCCAAAGGAGTCTGCCAAGGTTGTATCCTAGGAAAACACCCAGAGAATAAATTTGAGAGAGCTAGTCATGAGAGAACGTCTGCACCCCTCGAGTTGATCCACAGTGATGTTTCTGGCCCATTATGTCCATGACTCAGGCCAAATATGCATTGACTTTCATAGATGACTTTTCCAGGTATTGCTGGGTTTACTTCCTGAAACACAAGTCTGAAGTTTTTGGCCTATTCAAAGTATTTAAGGCTTTGGTTGAGAACGAGTCTAGGAGGAAACTCAAGGTCCTCAGATCTAACAATGGTGGTGAGTATGTCAAGTCTAAGTTTATTCAATATTGTGTAGATTCAGGTATTCAGATGCAACATTCTATTCCTTACACACCACAGCAAAATGGTGTTGCTGAGAGGAAGAATAGATCACTGAAGGAGATGGCAACATGCATGATGGAGGCCAAAACTTTGCCACCAAAGTACCGGGATGAAGCTATCAACTATGCAGCCTATATACAGAATAGGTTGCCTCATAAACAGATTTATGGTATGACTCCTTTCGAAGCATGGAGTGGGCACAAGCCAGATGTGACCCATTTCAGGATTTTTGGTTCAAAGGCTTGGGCTAGAATTCCAACAGAGAAGAGAAAGGCTTTACAGCCCCAAAGCCAAGAGTTCCTATTTGTTGGGTGCTATAAAGATTCAAAATTTTACAAGATGACAAATTTGAGCACAAACAAAGCCTTCATCGAAAGGTGTGTTCAGTTTCAAGAAGAACCCCTAGCAGCAGTGGAAGTTGGAGAAGGCTCTTCACCACTAGATCCTCTGAAAGTAAGTGAAGAGTTTGTTGAACATGATGATTCTGATATGTCTGATAGTGATGAGTTTATTTCAGATCCTAACATCCCTACAAGTCCAAAATGGGCAGCCAAGACACTTCATGCAGCAGGAGAGCTAGTTGGGAATCCCAATGACCGTCAGAGGACTAGATCTCAATTTGAGAGTGGTCTGTGCATGAAGGATCCTATGTTTGCTAAGAAATGCTATATGATGGTGGAATTGGATCCTCAGATATATGAAGATGCAGCAGGAGATCCAAGATGGAAATAAGCCATGAAGGAAGAGTTCAGCTCACTCCAGAAGAGAAACACTTGGGAGCTAGTCGATCTTCCCCCAGGGAGGAAGCTAGTTCAGTGTAAGTGGGTGTATAAGACCAAATTTGCTGCTGATGGTTCACCTCTAAAGTAAAAGGCCATATTTTTATCCAAGGGCTACTCACAGTTTCATGGCATAGATTACAATGAGACCTTTGCACCAGTGGCAAGGATGGACTCCATCAGGCTAGCCTTAGCCGTTGCAGCTTCAAAGCAATGGGAGGTACATCACATGGATGTAAAATGTGCCTTTCTGAATGGATATCTCACTGAAGAGATATATATGCATCAGCCTCAAGGATTTGCTACTAACCCTTCTCTTGTGTGCAGGTTGAGAAAGTCATTGTATAGGCTAAAGGAAGCCCCCAGGGCTTGGTATGCCAAGATTGATAGCTTCTTTCTATCACTGAATTTTGTTCGGTGAAAATCAGATCCAAATGTCTATTTGAAGTTAATTAATGGTTCATTAATGATCATTGTGTTATATTTTGATGACCTCCTCATTACAGGAAGCTCAAAGGATGAGATTGCTTCCTTGAAGGGTGCAATGAACCAAGCCTTCTCCATGACAGATTTGGGGCTCTTAAGAAAATTCTTGGGGCTTGAGATTGCTCAAACGAAATCTGGAATCAAGGTGCACTAGTCCAAGTATGCCTTGGATTTGTTAAACAATTTCAAAATGAAGGACTGCAAACCAAGAAAGACTCCTTTCCTTTCAGGAGTAAAGCTGGAAGAAGCTGATTCTTCACCTATGGTAAACAATACACTGTATAGGCAATTGATTGGATGTTTGTTGTATCTTACACATACTAGACATGATATTTATTATGCAGTAAGTGTGGCTTATAGATACATGTATCAGCCTCATGAGATCCATTGGAAAGCATCCAAAAGGATCCTTAACTTTGTTCAGGGAGCAAGGACACATGGGATCTTCTATAAAGCAAAATCTGATCTTGATATGATTGGATTTACTGACAGTGATTGGGCAAGTGATAGCACAGATAGAAATTCCACATAAAGATATGTGTTCATGCTTGCAGAAGGGCCAATCAGCTGGTCAAGAAAGAAACAGAGTGCCATTGCACTCTCATCTACAGAAGCATAGTACAGAGGAGTTGTAAATGCAGCAACTCAATGTTTATGGTTGCATGGGTTACTTGGAGAGTGTGGCTTCGAATCAGAGTACTCAACTACCATCTACTGTGATAACCAGAGTACCATTCAAATCTGCAATGATCCAGTTCAGAAGCAGAGAACCAAACACATTGAGATCCATATGCACTACATCAAAGAGCTTGTGCATGATGGCACCATTCACCTACTCTTCTGTTCATTTTCAGAACAAGTAGCTGATATCTTCACCAAAGCATTTTGTGAGAAGACCTTCAGCAATCTCAAATCACTGCTAGGGATTGCTGATCATGCTGTGAAGCATGAGTGAAGACAATATTTCCAAATTTTGTTTTACAATCCATGTTTAAGGGAGGATTTTCCCATGTGGTTTTTGCCTCTTTCCTTATTTAAATGGACATGTAGTATGTAAAGGGTGACTAATCCTTGTTTCTAGGCCCTATATTTTTTTGATATATTACTCATAAGTCAGGATTAAGGGGGGGTTTTAGAATAATCAACCCATAGTTAGCTACCTTAGACATTAAATTAATCATTTTTGTCTTATTTGCCTAGTTTCATGTGTCCCACCTTATGCAAGTTGTCATTTGCCTATCCATAGTGGTAAGAATTGCCTATTTTGACTCATGTAGTGCATGGGAAACATCAAGGAATCAATTCTACTTTATTCCTGGTCTCCTAGGTGCCCTTCTATTTTTTCTTCTTTATTGCCTGCTTTTTCAGTGCTTTAAGGCAATTGGGAAAGTTTGACTAGGTGAGGTGAACTAGTTTTTTCCTCTACATCCTCCACTATTTTCTCCTATGAAAAGCATGTATGAGTTGTCATTCCATCACTCTTTAGCTTTCCTAAGTGTTTTTTCGAATTTGTGAGCTCCATGACTGATTTGGAAACTACTTTATGCACCTATGGGGGATTTGCTTATTTTTAGTAAGCCTGCTTTTGACTAGATTCGAATTTCCTTCTCATGCATTCGAATACCTTATGTAATTATTTAATGCATCAACCTATCATGTTACAGGGTTGGCTATTGTATACTGAGTTAATACAGTTTAGTGTTCAGCTCCATTTTCAGTCTCTTTTGTGAGTGATTTTGCATGTACAATTGATAATTGTTGTGAGTAAAATTGTTCTATCATTGGGTTCAATTTCCACACTAGCATTAATCATTCACATGAGAATGGTTTTCAAAGTTATATTTATTGCTTCTACTTTTCCATTCTCTTCTGGGTAAAAGGAAGACGAGTGGTGTTGCCTAAAACCTAGCATAGTGTTTAGCTTGTTCATCATGCTATTCTAAAAATGACTACCATGGTCAGTGATAATATTCTTTAGAATACCAAACCTCATGATAATTTTATTGAATATGAAATATGTTGTCGTCTCGCCATCTATTTTGAAGGTAGGTATTGCCTCTACTCACTTCTGGTGTAGACACAAATGAAAGTGTTTCATTGATTCTCTAAATAGTTATAATAAAAAGGAAATGTTTTTTTCCCATGCGGGAAAGAAAGCTTCATATGAATCCTATTAGAGGAAAGTATTCAAGATGGAATCAACAGTAGCATCAAATACAGCTTCATATGCTACTTCTACTGCTGATAAGGAAACATGAGGCTCTTCTTGTGAAGGGATAACCCTTGGGTATTTTCTATATACAATTGTGCATATGTTCTTCCCTATACTCATCGAACCTAATTAATTTATAGGAGTAGGCATATCAAAAGTTCGCATCAACTATGTATACATATCAACTCCCAAAATTTCGATTGTTTGGCGCAACTGGTCAATCAAAGGTACATTAGACTCTAATGTCTCCATATGACCTTTTATATGATCTTTTAGATCATATGTCATTTGGTTAAGAGTTACCAACTTTCCTCTGTGTGGAAACAAAAGGACTCAAAAAATGGACAATGGAATAGTGCACATCGCATAGGTCCAAATTCTCCCCAAAAGTAAATTATAGTCCAATGGAGCATCTACAAGTTCTATTTCTATAGAGAATGCTTTCCCTACGAGTTTTATTTCAAAAAATTGTAGGATACCATGTGGACGAAAATATATTTTGTTGAAATAATTCAAGAAAGTGTTAGATGGGAACAACTCAGGATATCCCAAAGCCTTCCAACATGAAATTGACATCACACATGTGTATGCACCTTTGTCTATTACTGTTCATTCGATGGTTTTGTCACCATGGACTACATCGATCGAAAATTCCACATGGTAAGGTAGACGTGGTTTTACATTAGAAAGATTAAACTTAGCCATTAGGCTCGCAGATTCCATACTCCTTATGGCTACCAAAACTGCATCTCACCGTGAAGGACAACTCTGGAGAAATTCTAAGGAAAACATTGCATAGGGTGTTTGGGATAATTCTTACACTAATGAGTAGTTAGAATCAGCCCTCGCGTTAGGGTTGTGAAATGTATTTTTGAAAACACCTTTCGGTATTTTCGGTATAGGATCAACCAATTTTTCAATTCAAAGTGGGGATGAAGATTTGGTGGTATGATTTTCCTTCTACGAAGCTTCTCTTTCATAATTATTGGCTCTGGTCTATAATAAAGTATTGGATTATACCATATTGGTATATGATTGATCAATGGAAGGGGAATTTTATGTGCCCCCATCTTTATTTGGATCACTAGAAGTTGCATTCTTTCCTTGCGGGAACAGGTCCTTTAGGATGATAGGTTGTTGTTGTATCAACAACTTCTTTGCTTGATCCATCAAGGGGCATTGATAGGTTAAGTGATATACCTAGCATAGCTTGGAAGGAAATTTTACCTTTCTTTTAGCCAATGACTCTCTAGTCAGTGTCTCTACTGAACTAACCACACCATCTACATGTGGTCCACGATTCTATTTAGAAAATTCAATGTTGGACCTCAACACCTCAGGAAATATTACATAAAGAATCCCATATTTAGCATAGATAAAATCTATCCATTGTGCCCTGGTTATGGCCTCCTCCTATGAGGTCACTCCCGATGTCAAAACATCCTTCGAAATGTAAGGAAATAAAGACTTTAAGACCCATTCAGAAAGGATATCAGGAGGAATATTTTCTTTGATGAGCCTCTTCCTTCTCTTCCACTCCTGAATATGATCATATATTGGAGTGGCTTTATTATTCCTAAAGTTTAACAAAAGTTCTGTACCGGCATCATACTAGAGAGGAAGTTGGAATTGGTTTAAGAAAACGGTCGCTAAGTCAAGAAAATTGTTGTAGGTAGAAGATGGAATTTCTATGTACCACATAGCCGCTACAATGATCAGAGTTCATTGAAATAGCCTCAGCTAAATCAAATCATCATTCATCAAGTTGGAGGAGCACCATAAATGGAATAGCATGACATCGTCACTAGGGTCCTCTCTAGTTTTCCCTTCAAAGTTAGGGATGTTGGAAGGTAACTTAATTGGGACTGGAAGCCAGGTCAGATCATGGAACACATGGTCATTCATGAGTTTCAATAAATATGGCATGTTCAAAGTTTCCAGAAACAGAGGTCTTGGCTTACCTGAAGATTGATATTGAGAAGTCTCGGGCGAGGAAGTTCCCATACCAAGGCTCCCAAAAGAGAGATTCTAGTTACCCCCAACCATTGGATGTGATGAAGTAGCAAGTTTTTGAAATGGATTCCATCCAAAATCTAGAGGATTTCTAAATTATGGTGTTTGATATTGTGTTTGACAAGTTTCAGCTGAATCTGGAGTTGTAGTCACATGATCTGAGATACCACTGCTGAAAAATGATAAAGGAGAGCTTCCAAATGGATAATTCGACACTTGAATAGAAGTCTGAAAAATGAAACATGAAAAGGGATTCTAGTTCCAAGATGACACACCAACATAAGTAGGTGAAGGGCCTACATAAGGTGCAGAAGGATTAATGTGTCCTCCATACCACATAATTCCTTGAACAAATGAAGTGGAACCACTAGGACCACATTGAGTGTTTTTCAAAAAGGGAGAAGAGGAAAAAGGTGCACTGGATACCCTAGTAGAAACCCCACCAGATGGACCAACAATGTTTATAGGTTCCGAGGGACTAGCTACTCAGGAACTTGGAGAAATTGGATTTGAAAAATTCAACGACACAATAGGTGTAGTGGGTACATTTAACCATGGAGCACTCACTAGTGAGGGAGAGACTCCACTAGAAATCATAGATGAGGTGGGAATAGACACTCCCATAGATATTATCCTGAATTAGACATAATTGAATTGAAAGGGACACCAACCTCAGGTAAACCAAAAGGATGAGCTTGAACTAACATAGCATTTCTTAGGTGAGTAAGAGGTGTATTGTAATTTCTTGCAAACTCGTCATCTTGCAAATATTCGATATTTACTTATGGAAGATCAGTTTGATTGTATCTAAGTTCCATATGACTTGGAAATTCACTGACACTAGTCGATTCAAAAGAATTATTTCTGTCAAGTCTCTGGCTTTGAGGTGGCATTGGAGGCTCAACTGCTCAAAGTGGAGGAAGGTTTTGCAACCTTCTATACCTATTGGGAGGTTTATCCTATGTAACTAAAGATTTAAATCACACATCTAAATGTCATACTAGATCACAAGTAGACCATAAAGCACACTACTAAAAAATAATATGTATCACAAACACAGGCAGGTAAAAGATATAGTTTCTAATGGAGTGTTTGGGATGATTAGGGACTAGAACAAACCAGTGAAGATAAGGGAGCAGTTACCCTGGGTCCCATGATAAGTTTTTTGGGTGCAATCATTTGAATCACCAAAACTCCCTCTGAAATTGTTATTTGGTGTTTCCTCCCACATCATTCCTAGGTACAGTGGTAATAACCTTCCACTGTCACTTGTGAAAGAACCATAAGGTTTGGATACTAAGGCTACCAAGCTTACAAAAATATTTCAGGAGGAATAGTCATAGGTCCAATTGGTGTGGATGGGAAGGGTAGCTAATCCTAAAATTCAAGTAACACCGACACCTCATGGGGCCCAAGGTTCTACTGAATGAACCCCCATACACACAACAATCTTGGTATATACTTTAACGAAGTATTGGAGGGGTATCTACGAAACTAATTCCTTGCATGAACTGGTTCTTAACTCTTGTGTTAGAGGAGCTGATCCATTGATCTCTTGCAAACTTGGATTTACCTTATGATAAGCCCTTTAGTTTGAGTTCAAAATGATCTTGAATAGTTAAAAGATACCCTAGTCCAAGATCCTAGCCTAAGCTTGTATATGGAGACCCTAGAAATAAAATGTTGCTAATATATTTTAGTTTGTAGTGTTATTTTTAAGGTTAATATTAATCAATATGGAATATGTGAAACTCATGGTGTTTTGACTCAACTCAAGGTAAAGATGATGTAAAAAATTTTCAAAACAAATCCCATTCAAAATGTTTTTTTCATTTTTGTTTGAAACAAATGAAATTTGCTTAAGAAATTTATAAACAAAAGACTTCTTTTTACTTTTTCTTTTTGAAAATAAAGGAAAACAAACAAGTTTACGAGCCTAAGATAGGGATAACAATGCAACTATAAGTGCTTTCCTTTATTTTCTTTTCAAAAATAAAAAACTAATGCAAACTAATGTACTTAAGCAAATTAATAAACTTGAACATGTATACATTCAAGAATAGTAATCGTATCTATAATTACCAGCTTGAAATACTTAACAAGACTAGACCCAAAACCCTACTTGGAATGAACTACTGAATTTGGAAACTAGGTAGATCAAAACAATTGACAACTGAAAAAAGTTCAGATCACTACTACAACAATCAGACACAAAAAAGTGGATCGGATGATTGAAGGAGATCCCAAAGTCACATAACTAATTACAATAAAGCCAACAAAGCCAAGAGGAAATACCCAAATAAAATTATTTCACATGTAACCAATCTAACCTACTCAGCCTAAACCTTGTAAAGATGAGATATAATGAAATGCACCAAATAAGGGATCAATTCAAGCCTAAGAAAAAACCTAAAAAATTCAGAAAAATGTAAAAAATGCTTGAAGAGGGACAAATGATAGAGCTTGGAAATGATTCTATAGGAAATCATGACTGTCTATTGAACAACATACAACTCACTCGCAACTATTACCAAGGAAACCCGCAATTACAACCTAAAACTTGTGATTGTTACTGTAACAACTTGTGAGTGGTTGAAAAAGTTTTCAAAAGAAAAAAACCCAAGGAAAGAAAGCTTAGAAGCCTAAAAGGATTGTCTAAAAATAAGATCAGTGCATATCAAACAGAGAAAAAATGGACATAAAACATGGTAGGAGAGGCCCCAACAAAAACTAGACTTCCTAGTGGAGTTACAAGATCTGTTGTGAGGGATATCTATCTTATTGCATAGGGACTTACGATCACCAACATACTAGGGGGTGGCTATAAGACATTAAGTTTTTGGAACATAAACTGATAGAATAAGGGTTATCAATACAAGAACCTTTTCCAGACGGTTGATCCTAGCTTTCAATCCCTTTTCCAAATGATCCAAATCTCTCTGCACTTCAATACCTATAATAGAAATATATGCTTTTCCACAATATATCTTATTTCTATATAAAGGAACATGAATAGACTATAATTGCATTAAATATAAATGAAAACATAGATCATGATTCAAAACAACAAAATAATGCATAACAGCATAAGTGGAAGGAAAATATTCCTTATTACTAAAGGTTCTGAGAAAATTACAACCCTATATGAGGCAAGCCTTCTTCTGCAGATGAGGAACTGAGTCGTCCTTGCTCCTATCTCCAAGATATTTTCTCCAACATAATGTTGTTATGATTTATATTACTCCCCTAACCAAACATTCTATTATATTTTTTTAGCCTAACTTAGGAGTCTTTTATTAATTATTGGGTCCACTAATACCATTGGGTCAACTTGGCCTAGTGGGGTCACATGTACCAGTCACTAGAGTGTGGGGAACAATGATAGAGGATAAATGAGACTGAATTCACTTGCATGCATTAGTTTAGGTGCCTCCAAGGCCAATCACTACATTTTACGAGCCATTGGGAGTGACGACACCAACCTCCTTTAGGTGTTGGAAGTTGGTAACTAGTTAAGTTAAGTTATGCCTCAGTTACATTCAATTAGTTGTCCTCCAGTTTATTTAGCTCCAGTATTGCATGGATTCATATGGTTAGGTGCCTATTCTCACCTAATTCTCACCTACCACCTTAGTTATTCTAGTTTAACTGATTATTAATGACTGAGAGACTGAATTAGACAACTTGAGCTTAGCTAGTTAGCTCCGATAGTGATTTAGACATATTTAGTTAGCCATGTAGTGAGATTCAGTTAGATCTAGTTGGTGGATTCAAATTAATCCCTAATTATTTGAATTCATCCTTATGTAACACCATTGTAACACCAGAGATTGTAATGAAGATGATACTGTAATTAAATGAGCAATACTTGTCTGATTCTTGTGAGATTTGATTTGTTCATTGTGTATTTTTCATTCCTATTCACTATATAATAATTAAGAATCTGATTGCACTAATTGCTTGATGATATAATGGCACAATAATTCTAATATGGTATTAGAGCAATCTCAGGAATGATTCAAGTCTATCTACTCTCCATTTCACACCAGAAGTAGCTGGGTTTCCACAGAAGTCTTGTAAATATTGCATTGCTTCCTCTGAATTTATTTAGAGTGGCCGCACAAGTGTGACAGACCCTGAGAAAGTGTGCATTTCGAGAGGGAAGGATTGATTCAATCAAGTTCAAATTATTTTGGTTTTGCAGTTAAATTTCTATAGGTTCTACATATCATGTGTGAAGATATTATCTCTTCCAGTAGGAGAATTAGGGATTCTCAACCTCCTACACCTTAGATCTTAACACCCTTCAATTATGTTGATTGGAGGGAAGGTATGAAATTTTCCTTGCATGACAAGGGATACTTAAGGATACTACTTGGAAGGGAGGTTGAGCCCCATCATCCAGTAGAGAAAAACAAGTTTCTGAACCATTTAGATGAAGGTTTCAGTTATCTATGTACTCACATGTCTAGAGATATCCTCTTTCACCTTGAAGGTTTGAAGACTCCCATGGAATCTTAGGAGAATATTGAAGTCTTGTTTGGAAAGAAATATGAGTTTTAGGGACACACTATAGATAACGAGTTGATAGCCTTGCATCCCAGAAGTTTCAAGACCATACATCAATTATTTACTAAATTGAAGTCTCTTGCACCTCAATGCAAATAGTGTAGAATAGAAAGAAAGGATGAGAAGCAGGTGATCTCCATTCTCAACAAACTAGGTACTGATTATTATGTATGTGTCTCAATATTCCATTCCACAATAGCTTCTATTCCATATTAGAATATTCCCTCACTTGATTCCTTTGTCTAGTCCTTAATACATGAGAAAGAGAAGTTGGTCCATATGGGATTCATCCATACTTCAAAAAACCAATATTTCCCAGTGATTGACTCTACCAAAGCACAAGATAAAGGGATACCTAAGGGGAATGGTCCTAAAGAATTTGATTCGAAGCCTAAAGAGAATCAGAATACTTCTGAAGGAGCTTCACGCTCTAAGAATAATAAGAAGTTTTAAAATAAGATGTGACCCTATTATATGAGGAGTTTTCATCTAGAATACTGTTGTATGAAGAAGCAAGTTGACCAGCTTCCTTCCCTCCCCAAGAAGAATAATATTTCTCTTCCACAAAGAGTAAACAAGTTTGATGATGGACCAAAAATAGAAGATGATGAAAGGTTCCATGTCTTGAAGGATAGCCTTATTCACTGAACAACATATATAATTAATTCTATAGCATCCAATCACATGGTTTCCTCCAAAGAATCCTTCTCCACCGTCACACTATCAAAAGGGCCTAATATTTAGATGGCAGATGATTCCCAAATTCTAGCAACGGGAAGAGGTTCAGTTAAAATCCAAAATGGTGAGTTCAAAAATGTTCTCTATGTGCCCTCCTTTGTAGCTAATTTGTTTTCTGTTTATCAGATGACCCATAAATTCTCTCCCAAGAAAGTTACATTCAACTCAGATTCAGTTGAGATCATGGAAAAATCTATTGGAAATCTCATAGAGAAAGGTATTGCAAATTATTATACTAAATATTATGACTTCTCACATTTCTTTCTTGTCTCACCTCCTACAACTTTCTAGTTATATTTTTAACATTAAGATAGCATTATATTAGGATCTTTAACTGAGAGAATAACAAGCACATCAATCAAACACAAGAGACAATGAACAAAATGTTTTTCCTCGAGGAAACCATAAGTGGAGAAAACCCGACAACTTCATCATATATAGAATCAACACCAAAAGTAGAACCCCAAAACAATAAGATGATCTCTCGATAGTAGTAGCCTCTTTCATCCTAGCTCTAGTGTCTTCTTCTTCCTCAACTATGCGGTACAACTGAGTGTGAGTGAGTGTGTGATAAATAGAGATACTCACTCTCTATTTATACTAATTCTCGACCTAAAAATAACCAACTAGGGCCGACTTATATAGGAGAGTCTAATAACCCTAGTGCCCCGTAACTGTGGGGACTTTAACCGTTGATCAATAGGAGGGTTACCCACAATGACTTGAGATGACTTGTTTACATTATAGAACCTCTTGATAGGAACATCGAGGCATGACATGACTCAAATACATTACAGAGACATCATGGAATAAAAATCGGGGTACAATACATAAGAAATACAAGTGAATACATTCTGAAGTTACAATTACATTAACACTCCCTCTTAACTAGGAAGGTATTCTCTTGACATAATTTATCAACACAAGTATTCTTCTCTGTATCATCTAGATCATCCTCGATTCCTCATCATATTGAAGTCATATTCATCTTCAATTCATATTCATCTTCAATTTATCTTCATCTTCAAGTCATCTTCATCATCAGATCTAGATCATCACTGGATCTGGATCATCACTGGATCTGGATCATCACTAGATTTGGATCATCACTCGATCTGGATCATCACTAGAGAATCATCACTGGATCTGTATCAGCATCACTGGATCATCACGGGTGCTATCTCATGGTTCTTCTTGTTATAGGAAGTTCTACAGAGCTAGCCCTTTTTCATGCTGGTTGTAGGCCTAGCCACCATATAGGTCTTCTTCAGTGCTTATATCTGACCCTAAGTTAGAATTTCCCACCCAACACTTACATCTGACCACGAAAGGAACACATCCAACACCATGTTAGAAAGGCACACCCATGACTCATATTTGACCATGCAGGAACACATCTCACAACCCTATCAGAAAGGCCTAGTACTTACATTCACCAGCATGATAGGAGACGCCTACTATCTTCTATGAAAAGGAACAACACTCACATCCACCAGCATGATAGGAAACACCTACTATCATCTATGGAAAGGCTCAGCACTTACATCCACCAGCATGGTAGGAAACACCTACTACCATATGTGGAAAGGCATAGCACTCACATCCACCAGCATGGTAGGACAAACCTACTACCATCTGTGGAAAGGCACAACACTTATAATCACCAGCATGGTAGGACACACCTACTACCATCTGTGAAAAGGAACAACACTCACATCCACCAACATGATAAGACACACCTACTATCATCTGTGGAAAGGCCATCACTCACATCCACCAGCATGATAGGACACACCTACTATCTTTCGTGTAAAGGCTTTGCACTTACATCTGATCATGTGGGAACTAATATCATAGTCACATCAAAATGGATCTCAGTCCTAGACTGAGAATTCCTGGTAACTCCAGGTTCCTCCATTCTCCCATAGAATGGAAATGGCCCTTATATCTGATCAAGTGGGAACACATCCCTCAATCACATCAAAATGGCCATGCACTCATATTTGATCATGTGAGAACACATCCCACAGTCATATCAGAATGGCCCTCAGTCCCAGACTGAGTTTTCCTAGTAACTAACCAGGTACCTCCATTCAAAGATAGGCAATAGCCCTTATATCTGATCATGTAGGAACCAATCCTATAGTCATATCAAAATGGCTCAACACTCATATCTGACATGGAAGGAACCAATCCTCTCACCTTGACAAAATGGGCCAGCCCTTACATCTAACCATGGAAGGAACCAATCCTCTCACCATGTCAGAATGGCTCATGGACTCATCACTTCCATTTGGAAAGAACCTCGATCTGGAGAACACCAAGCTTCTCCCTGAAGTACTCAAAAATCACTCTGGCCAATGGCTCTGTCAACACATCAGCTATATGTCTATCTGTCACAACATACTGGATCTTCACTGCTCCCCTCTGCACCATATCCCTGATATTGTGATACTTGATCTCGATATGATTCGACTTGTCATGCAACACCGGGTTCTCCGACAACTTCACACAACTCTGGTTTTCACAATATATACAAGTAGCATCCAACTGGAGATCAAATAAATTAGATATTAGCTTCCTCATCCATACTTCCTGACAACTAGATGAACAAGCTGCGACATACTATGCTTCAGCTGTACTCAGTGCCACACAATATTGCTTCCTACTAAACTAAGAGAGCACACTTGATCCCATACTGAATCAACACCCTGAAGTGCTCTTCCTATTGATGGCACTTCCTACCCAATCTGAATCAACATAACCTTCCAGATTAATATTCTGACTCTCCTCATACTTGAGCCCATAATCAACTGTACCCCTCAGTTACCTCAGAATATGCTTTGCAACAATCAAGTGAACATGTCTCGGATCTGTTAGGAACGGGCTTAAGGTGTTCACAGGAAAGAAAATATATGGTCTCGTGTTCATCAGGTACATCAAGGATCCAATCATATGATGATACATCATAGCATCAACCACTTCTAGTGAAGCATCACTCAATAGCTTCAGGTTCGATGCCATAGGTGTGGTCATGGCCTTGTAGTCCATCATCCCAAGTCTCTTTAGCATCTCTACCATATATTTCCCTTGTCTCAGGTAAATTCCATCTGCATTCTGCCACACCTCCATGCCTAGGAAATAATGCATCATACCCAATTCCTTCATTTTGAACTCAGCAGCAAGCTTCCTCTTCTTATCAAAAATCAACCCATCCATAACTATTACAAATAGATCATCTACATACAGTAGGAATATCACTGGCTTTCCATCTTCAACCTTGTAGTAAAGGATGGAATCTGCTTTACTCTTGTAAATCCCAAACTAGATAGAAAGCTATCAATTATACTGTACCATGTCCTAGGTGCCTGCTTCAAATAGTACAGGGATTTCTTCAATCTACACACATGAGAGTCCCTATCATGTGTCTCAAAATGAGTGGTTTCTCTACATACACTTCCTTTTCCACTACACCATTCAAGAAAGTAGTCTTGACATCCATTTTGTTTATCTTCCATTTCATCATTGCAGCCAGAGCAAGTACTGATATGATGGAAGTGTATTTGGCTACAGGTGCAAAGGTTTCTTTATAATCTATTCCTTCTTTCTGTGAGAAGCCACGAATTTTGATTTATATTTCTCTATGCTACCATCTGCAGCATGCTTGATTTTGTAGATCCATTTGGAATTTACAACTGACTTCCCTTCTAGTCTTGGGACAACATACCAAACATCATTCTTCATGATCAATTGATACTCTTCAATCATAGCATCCTTCCATTCTTTCCTTTTCGACGCTTATTCATAGTTGGAAGGTTCTTTATCGATGAAATCACATAGTAATGCTACATATCCGAAGCAAGACCTGGTCGTCTTTCTTTCTCTGTGATTCTCTTTTGGAGCCCCATATCCTTCTGCACCTTAGATAGCTTCTCGTACCCAAGCAGGTTTCCTCTTATGAGGATTCTTCTCTTGAGGTGGATCTATAGGTTCTTGAGGTTCTTCAAATTCTCAATCTTCTTCTTGAGTTTCTTCATTCATGGTTGTGTCATGAATTCTGGGTTCTTCCGATTCTCCAGGAACTTCAGTAGGTTTCTTTCTAGATTTGTTGTAGGAAGATTCTTCGTCAAATGTTACATCCCTGCTGATGTCAATCTTCTTGAATCTTTGGGAAGTATATTCTGTAATCCTTCGAGCTTTCAAAGTATCCCACATATATACCCTTCTTTCCTGAAAGATCTAATTTTGTCCTCTTTTCTTTGGGAATGTGTATGTACACTAGACAACTAAATATTCTGAGATGGCTGACTTCTGGTTTCTTGCTGGAAAAGAATTCTTCAGGTGTCTTGTTCTTGAGTACTCTATGTGGAGTACGGTTCTATACATATGCCACTGTTCTGGAAGTTTCTGCCCATAGATCCATGGGAAGATCTTGATCATGAAGCATTGTTCTTGCAGATTCCATGATAGTTATATTCTTCCTTTATGCAACCCCATTATGTTTTGGATTATATGGATTGGGTAACTCCCTCTTAATCCCTTATTCTTTGCATAACTCTTTGAATTCATTTGAAGTGAATTCTCCACCATTATTTGATCAAAAGGTCTTGATCTTCTTTTCTGTGTGGTTCTCGATCAAAGATTTGAATTCCTTGAACTTACTACTTAGTGAACTTCATGACATTGGACTGCATACGTTGGAGTGGATGATTTCCAAGATTCCTTTTTCCTTTCTCTTGCTACTTGGAAATGTCTTGTTTGTGTTCTTTCCTTTTGCACATCCTTTGCAGATTCCATCATGTTTTGCTTGAATTTCTAGAATACCTTCAACAACTTTACTTCCAAGTGGTAGTGCTCTGTAGTGCACATGTGCAAGCCTTATATGCAAAAGTTCATTTGGATCTACCGTGTCTTGGACCAAGGCTTGTTTTGGATGGCCCTTCAATTTGTATAGGCCTCCTTCTTGTTCCCCAATTACTACTAGATCATTAATAGTCTTTCCCTTTGGCCACATGATAACTTGGACATCTATAAATGCAACCCTCATGCCTTTTGCATCTAATGCGGATATGAAGAGGAGGTTGTTCTTTAGTCTTGGTACAAACAATACTTCATTGATTGTCATAGAATTTCCAAAGTCTAGCTTATAGGAACATTCCCCACTACCTTTTATTGGATACTGGTAGTCATCTCCAAGTTTCACCTTGTGAGGTGAGTCATGTTCAGATATCTTCACAAAATATTCCTTGAATCCTGTCATATATTTGGAAGCCCCACTGTCTATAAGCTAATCATTGCTTCCATGTGTGATGCTTCCCATGAGAACAAAAATCAAAACATATTCTTCATCACTTGAAGAGTCTTCACTTTCATATATGGTTCTCTTTGTGGAAGGTTCATCATCCTCTGCAGCATGAACATGATGTCTTCTCTTGTTTCCCTTCTTCTTGTGAGAGACATTTTTATTTCTAGGACATTCTCTAGCATAGTGTCCTTTCTCATCAAATATTTTCTAGTGTTATCTTTGTGAAAATGCTTACCTCTAGGGTGATGAGAATTTCTTATGGTTTTCTTGGAGTGTACCATGAAAGCTTGATCTTCACTTCCCATCTTTTCTTCTCGAGATGATATCTGAGCTTCTTCTTGAGAGAATTCTTCCCATAGTTTGCTAAACTTGACTAGCTTTTTTCTGGCACATATTACTTGAATAAAGGAGTCCCATGATCTAGGGATACCATTCAAGGTGGTCATTACAATTTCTGCATTCTCCACTTCTTCATCTACTACTTCTAGATGTTCCTTGATTTGAGAGACTCTTATAAAGTAAGACTAGGTGGTTTCTGCATTCTAGATATTTACATTCTTCAGTTGGTTTCTAAGATTCATCTTCCAGTTTATGGTCTTTCCTTCAAAACGTTTGGTTAGGGAATCAAACATAGATTTAGGTGTCTTTAGGGAGGACACCTATGGTATGAGGTGATCCTTGATTGAATAAGAAATAATCCTCTTATCCATAACCAACTTCTTTTTGTGTAAGGCCTTAGCCTCATCTCCCTCTGGAACTGGAACCTCCTAATTGATAAAGGATTCCAACTCATTTTATTTCAAGACCAAGGATATCCTATACTTCCAGGCTTGGAAGTTATCATCTCCCTCAAGCTTTTCATCAATCTTGGTATGATGAGACATCTTAAATGAGAACCTCAAATGGAAATACAAAATATTTAGATCTCACTAGTTTAAGATGTCGCATCTGGATTTGGAGCTAAATTTTTGTAGTGCTAGTTCAGGAGTAGATTATGGTTTGGCTTTTTTGGAGTTCTATCCAACCAAATGCTTTGATATTGATCTCTAAACTTTTATTTTGAGGAGTATTTCAATCCAAGCCTAGGCTCACTGAAAAATTCCACTTCTGTGGAGAGCACTAATTTTCGGCAGTAGTGTCGGGTCCAAAAGTGAAAAGGCTCAGAATTGGATTCTGCTTCGATAGAAATATGCGCCCTAGGAAGGAGAGTTATTCCAACCTTATTTTTCTGAAAATTTATGGAGAGAGATCCCAAAATTAGGAAGCCCTAGTTCCCATAGCTGCACAGTGTCTTCTTCTCAAGTTAGCTTTGATACTATGTTAGATTTTTAACATTAAGCTAGCATTATATTAGGATCTTTAACTGAGAGAATAACAAGCACATCAATCAAATAGAAGAGACAATGGACTTAGTTTTTTTCCTTGGGAAAACCATAAATGGAGAAAACCCCGTAACTTCCTCGGATATAGAATTAGCACCAAAAGTAAAACCCCAAAACAGTAAGATGATCTCCCAACAACAGTAGCCTCTTTCTTCCTAGCCCCAATGTCTTCTTCTTCGTCACCTATGTGCTACAACTGAGTGTGAGTGAGTGTGTGATAAATAGAGAGACCCAATATCTATTTATACTAATTCCCAACTTGACAATAACCAACTAGGGATGACTTCTCTAGGAGAGTCTAATAACCCTAGTGCCCCAAAACTATGGGGACTTTAACCCTTGATCAATAGGAGGGTTACCCACAATGACTTGACATGACTTGTTTACATTACAGAACCTCCCAATAGGAACATCATGGCATGAAATGACTCAAATACATTACAGACACATCCTGGAATAAACATCGGGGTACAATACAGAAGAAATATAAGTGAATACATTCTGAAGTTACAATTACATTAACATTTATTGACTCATGCTAACAATAGCAGTAATATTTGGCATGAGCTATTTGGATATCTTAATTTCAAATATCTCCAGTAACTCTACAATGATAAAATGGCTGAAGGTTTTCCTCTCATCCAAACTTCCAATGGAGTATGTTGTGGTTGCTTGGTAGGTAAGCATCCAAAGAAGAGGTATGAAGTTGGGAAGGCACATAGATCTATCTCTATACTTGATTTGATACATAGCGATGTCGCTCTACCAATTCCCACAACATCCATTAATGGTTGCAGGTATTTCCTCACCTTTATTGGTGATTGTTCTAGGTACTGCTAGATCTACTTTATGAAACAAAAATCATTTTTTTTGATATTTTTATAGAAGTTTAAAGCTATGGTTAAGAATTGTTTCATTAAAAATATCAATTCTATAAGATATGCTAAAGGAGGAGAGTATATCAAAATATATTTTTCGTGTTATTGTGAATCAGAGGGGATTCGAATGAAACACTCAGTTCCATACATACCGCAACAAAATGGCATGTTTATGAGGAATACTAAATCACTGAAGGAGATGGAAACATGTCTTCTCCATGCCAAGAATATCCATCCTTCTCTTTGGGAATAAGTTGTAAACTATGCTTCATATTTTTAGAATAAATTTCCTTATAAATCAGTGGTTGGGGACACTCCATTCGAAGAACTACATGGGAATAAGCCCAATGTCTCTCATTTGAGTGTTTTTTGTTCCAAATCTTTGGCCATAATACCACAAGACAAGAGGAATTCCTTCGAAGCCCAAAGTAGTGAATGCATTCTGGTGGGATATGTAGAATATGCAAAAGCATACAAGTTGATGGAGGTTGCAACTAGGAAATGCTTCATTGAGTGGAGAGTTCAATTTTAAGAAGATCAGTTGTGTGATACACTGCCATTCAAACCACAAGAAGGTATAACCACTCTTCCACTACCTTTTGATGATGATGGTTTATTATATGTTTCAGATTCATATGAAGAAGATCAAATCCAACATGATATTGTTATTGAGGATGAATCTCATGAGATTTTAGATCCAGATCCAGCACCCATTCCAAACCAAATTCCTAATCCTAGATGGGCTCAAAATCTCATTGATGCCACTGGGGATGGTGATGGGAATCCAGAAGACAGAATGATATCCAAGTCCCAATATCAGAATGAGCATGTGGCTCTTTCCCTCATATATTCGCTCCCTATAGAGTGGTGCAACATAGTTCGAAGAAAGTGGTACATGATGATAGCAAATGATCAACCACTTGGCCCACAAAAGTAGAAAATTGATCATTCTCCACATCTTCGATCCAGAAGAAATAAAAAGATTCATCAATTCAGAACTACATTGAGAGGTTCACATGCACATCTTCAGGATGCTGCTATAAAGAAGAACCATACTACTACATAGATATGAAAATTTGCAGAAGTGTTTTTACAAGTTATTTTTCTAAGGAGGAAGCTTCTTTCTTCTAAATATAACTTCTATTTTCCTGCTTTCTTCTTATTTTGAGGGGGAGGGGATTTCCCA
Source organism: Pseudotsuga menziesii (assembly GCA_001517045.1). NCBI lineage: Eukaryota > Viridiplantae > Streptophyta > Pinopsida > Pinales > Pinaceae > Pseudotsuga > Pseudotsuga menziesii. The sequence goes on along the minus strand of LPNX010821397.1, from coordinate 55,004 downwards.
TGAGGGTTTCCCCTATTTCCTCAGTTTTTTAAGGAACATTTTTTATCTTTTAGATTGTATATGGGTGACTTATTTCCTTATTTTCAGGGCCCATAGTTGTCCAAGTTAAGATATAGGGGGGGTGTTAGGATTTATAATCCTCCCTTGGCCAAAATGTCTATTAGATTATTTTAGCCTAACTTAGGAGTTTTTTATTAATTATTGGGTCCACTAGTACCATTGGGTCCACTTGGCCTAATGGGCCCACATGTACCAATCACTTGGGTGTGGGGAACACCGATAGAGGCTAGCTAAGACTGAATTCAATTCCATGCATCATTTTATGCACATCCTAGGCCAATCCCTACATTTCAGGAGCCACTGGGAGTCCCAGCACCAATGTCCTTCAGTTATTGGAAGTTGGTAACTAGTTAATCTTAGTTATGCGTCAGTTATGGTCAGTTGTTTTTCCTCCATCTCACTTCACAGTAGGCTTTCATTGTTGCATGTGGGAAGTCACCTATTCTCACCTACTTCTCACCTACCATCTCATTTAGACTAGTTTAACTGATTATTACTAATTGAGAGACTGAATTAGACAACTGGAGCTTAGCTAGTTAGCTCTAATTTTGATTTAGACATAATTATTTATCCATGCAGTGAGATACATTTATATCCATTTGTTGGATTCAAATTAATCCCCAATTATTCAAATTCCTCCTTATGTAACACCATTGTAACATCGTATATTGTAATGAAGATGATATTGTAATTAAGTGAACAATACTTGTCTGTTTCTTGTGAGATTTGATTTGTTCAATGTGTATTTTTCATTCTAGTTCACTGCATAATAATTAAGAATATGATTTCACTCATTTCTCAATGATATAATTGCACAAAAATTCTAATAAACCTTTCTCTCCAAAGTTTCTTCCTCTATCATCTACCCCTCTCCTCTATTTATACTTCCTAGTGAGGAGAGGTTACGAGGCCTAGGATGGTTAGGGGAGTTAGGAAATTTATGATTTTGAACCCAATTTCCCGCAGACTAATGATGTTTTATTTAATATTTTTTTCTTAAGGAACTCATGGGTGAATATAAGGGTAACTCATGAGTGAATCACTCCTTCTATGAAGGAAACTCACGAATGCAATATTTTATAGATGACTTGCAGGTTGTATATGAGAATACTCGTGAGGGACACGTGACTTGTTCCAAGGGGGACCCACAAGTGCAAGTAAAATTTTATATAAACATGGAAAGGATAGATCAAAAAAGTATGTATCAAGGCTTGTATTCATCTATAGTGTTTAGGCAACTTCAATTCACTTTGTCTTTTTTCCCTGATACATTTGATGTCAGTACTCAGACAGAGAAGTGTCATTTCTTTGTATAATGTTGATTTCACCTATGTTAATGGCTAGCCCTCGATGTTACCATATGGTAAATTTTTTTATGTCCTCTACAGTATGCTCTAATATCTCCCCTAAAATATTAAACATTCCAAGCTCATGATCCCATAACTATACCAACATCTCTAGCAGTCGAACATGGGATCTCGTGTTTGAAGTGAAGTAAAGTTTCAAAAACTCACACCTTCAGAGGGAATTAAGTGTCATTGGATCCCCCATTGCTATCCTATTTATATTTTCGTGCTCCCTTTTCCTCCACTATAGAACCATTTTCGCGTGCACATTAAACTTTTTTCCATTAGATTCATCAAAACCCTTTTTCTGCAGCACTCGCGACTGTCTAGTGAGGATAAGATGTGTCCCTCATGGGTTCCTCACTGCGAACCCGTGATTGCTTCATGAACTCATGACTTTGTATTGAGACAACCACGAGTGCTTCCTAGTTAAAGTATGCCAAAAAACACCAAATAACCATGGAAATCAGAATTTGAAAGCATAAAATCAAAGAAGATGGATATGTGAGTTACCGACAACTTCTAGATTGAAAATCCGTCCACTAGATTGATCACACTAACCATTTGAATACTAGAGGTAAGACTTGCACTAATAGTGGTAAACATCAAATGCAATGTTTTTTAACAAATTTTCACTATTTATAGTAAAAGTTTAAAATTTTTTACCTAAGTCTATATAGTTTTTGTCATTTATGTCATTTGAACTAATGTTGATTGGTTTTACCTAGATATTATAGGTTATGGATGAATTTTGAGTATGTTTCCTCAGAATATAGGATAGGATTTGGTCCCATTTTGCATATTTCACTTATACCTTATCCCATCATGAGCCTTAGGATCTCCTTTTTATCCATGGACTGCAATTTGGAACTACTTATTACCCTTCAAACATCATTTTTTTTCCATGGTTAAATCCTACCTCACATGGGTTACCTTAGTTAGAACACTTCTTATCAATTCAGGTACCCATGTCACATTTTTCTAGGTTATGGGAGCCTTCATAGTTGTTTTTTACACATAAGTTAGCCTCATTTTGTATCTTTTATTGAAATACACTTGATTATAAGGCTCCCACCATATGGATTTATATTTAAGCCACAGTATGAATCCTTACATATGAATAGATAACCGAGTTCCTTTTTCTTTTAGACTCATTTAAAAAAATGAAGGATCATCCATAACGGTATAATTTTAATGCTTTTCCAGATCCTATGGATTATTGGCAAAAAAATGAATACTCTATTTGCTTTGGAATGTAGAAGAGCATCTTTAGGTATAGATTTAGCTCTTTTCTGGGATTGGAGGACTAAACTTATGGAAAAGGGACATGTTTGAGATTACCCTTCTCTTTTTCATGTTCTGGAACTCAACATGAAAAAGGTTCCGAGTGTTACTTTATGTAATTGTAATGCTCATTAAACCTCAGTGCAAAGCAAAAGCGTGTAGAGGAACGTCAATTTTAGGGCTCAATCCTAGAACACGCTCAAATAAAAGTGTGCTCAGTATGCTGCTAAAACCGAAGTTTCGCACTTTTCCCATCTTGCACTCATTGAGCTAGTGTTTCATGTTGCCTAGTAACACAATGCTCCAATTGTACACAGTGGGTCTCATGCACTCTACTGCATAGAATATTAGAGGCCGCGAGGCCTGGTGGAGTGAAGCTAAGCCTGCTATCCTGCCCAGTGTCAGTAGGATGGCCTTTAGGCCCAGCACCTGTATGGAGTTAGTTGGGATCTAACTCCCCACCTTCTTCATGTCCGGATAGTAGTACATCTTAATGTACTCATCTATAGTCAGGCCAGCTTTGGGCCCGCGAGAGCATAGGTTCACCACTTCCCCCCATCGGGAAAGTCTAGTAATAAAGTATATGTCCTCCATTTCTATGGTGAGGGACATCCCATCTATCTGGAATGACTCTAAGCCTGGATCCCAATAGTCCACTAACATCTGCAATAGTCCTAGTTTGGCTCTTAAGCCACTAGGACACCAGAATTTGTAAATCCCGCATGCACGTAATGCTTGTTGATCCATTAGATCTCCCGTTACTGCCTCTTCTACATCACCATGTTCACGTTCTCTCCATTCTAGGACCATCTTGCACAAAAAGTTTGATTTTGATCCATTAGAACACTTAAAAATCATTGAGCGTGGCCGCATACACGATTGTTTACTAAACAGTAGCGTATGTACGTGACTTTGAGGGCGTTTTTTGCATATATCTAGCCCTATAAATGGAAAAACCATCGATTTCTGCGTGGGCCATGGTGCACATCTTAGACTGGTCTATAATCCTAAATATACCATGGAATTTGACAAAATTTGCATCAAAATGAAAGAGTAGAGCATGGGTAAGTACCTAGAAAAAACGGTAGTGGATTCCATGAGCTGGATCTGTTGGAATTCGCTGTTGAAGTTCTGAGCTAAAATGGGTAAACATTTCAAATGTTTTATAATGTTTTGAATTTTTTACTATTTATAGAATTTTTTCAAATTTTTGAAAATTTTTACCCCCTTTTCTATAGTTTGGACCATTTCTAATCCTTTTGGACCGTTTTTGGACTAATTTATGATGTAAAAGACCTTATTGAGTGTTGTTTTAGTCATTGGATTGACCCGTTCATGTCGATTTCACGTATCATGTATAAAATGACATATAGGTTAGGTTTCATCACCATTTGCATTTTGCATGACCTTATGACCGTTTCATTATAGCCTTAGGTACGAACTCACTCTATTATGTCACAGAACCTTCTTGTTGTTTTAAAAGTGGCATGATATGAGTGCTAGAGCTTGAACTTACATGGGTACCCTAGTTAGCACCTTATTTACATTTGGTGCCCATGCCGACATTTTGTCCCTTAGGGTGTGGGAGTCTGTTGTATAGTATTTCCATGACATTTCACAAGAGCCTCATACTCCTCTTAATCTTTTGTTGGCCTATTTCTATCAGGACTCCCTTATGTCAAGTTGTAATTGCATTATCATGAGCTTTTCCTACCTTATTGAGCCTTACATCGGCTTCCCTGACATTGAGTTTCAGCAATATAGCCCAAGCTTGTCTCATGTCTAGCCATGCAGAGCCATTTTATATATCCTTTGCAGCTTGATTCTTGATTTTTACTGGGAGGGGACTTTCCACCGAGTGTCGCTATCCTACACATGTCTCCTTGCATTGAGCATAGGTATGTTCCACTGCTTGGAACTAGTTTGTTTTCCCATTATGACACTCGTCTCCTCCTAGTCTATAACTATAAAGTAGTTTTATTCTTTTTCAAGATTTTTAAATATTTGAATAAGTCCAAAAAAAATTTAAAAAACCAAAAAGCTGGACAAGGAAAGATGTTATCTTTTGGTAGCTATCGAGTCATGTCGCCTTCGAACAAAGCACTATATATCACATCCATTGGTTGGGTTTATAGTTTGACTTTAGGAGCTATACTCATTATCTAAGTTTATCTCCACCGACTGGTTAAGATTCCAGTCCCCATGGAGCCTCTGTCGATGCCTCCTGTGTCGCAGAGATGTCCCAATTTTGTATATCGAGTCTATGCTACATTTATTTAGTCACCATTTCCCATTATGCTCTTGTTCAAAGGAAGTTGAAACCTAATTCGGCCATTCCTTAGTTATCTTGACTTTGCATGTTGGCAATTCCTGGTACAGTTACTGGTTCGTGCACCTTATGATCGAGTCCTTCTACACTATACAGCTTTGCTGAGTACCTCGTGCTGGATTATGGGGGATACCTTAATGCCCTCCTTCCAGCAGATTTCATCCCATCGACTCCAGATCATTTATTTTGGGATTGGAATCTAGAGTCATTTTTTAGTGCCTTGAGACTTGTAGTCATCAGTGGCAGGTTCTCTTGCCATTGACAGTTCTTTGGAATACATCAATGTCCCCTAATCGATGGATCCTCTCAAGTGTTTGACCTCAACACATTTATTCACACTTGTTAGTTTTCACTCTAGTACCTTGATTCCCATTATCATTATCGGTGGGTTATCTCGTGTCTATTAATGGTATACATCAATGACCGGTAATCAGACGATGGAATACTATGTTCGACCTCGACACCTATATTCACATAGTAGGACTTGTACTCGTAGCAGTTTGTGTAGAAGACCTTCCATATTGGTGGCATCTCTTATATGCTACCTCCTTGATCGTGCCAGTATTCATGAGATTTCAACTCTCATGACTTGATTCCAGTATATGTCAGACATTTCCAGCTATTATGGAGATCTTGATCCATTGTATATCTTCATCCATTATGAAGATCATGATCCTTTGTATATCTTCATCATGGAGATTCTAATCTATGTATATTATACGTGGCGATGACCACTTATGTGATATTTTGTATCATGCCTATTCATGGCCATTGTACACTTATGTATTCGGGACTGCTATATGTATTTGTAGTTATGTACAGAGTTGTATCATTGTACTATGCTGATTGGGTGGCTGGTCTTCCATTTGGGATTCTTCATCACTCCACTTCTGGGATGGACTTATAATGTATTTCAGCCATCATATGACCCCTCTGACCTCACACATTAGGGGGCATCTGTTATAGCTGATTTTACCACACCAGATGAATCACACTTGTATGGCCTTCCCCCATCCCTCTGTAGACTCCTTAGACCCCTTGGACAATTTTTTTTCCTTTAATGTTTCCTAGACCATCCCTATAAACATGTGAAAATTGCTATACATGACTTTTAAACCCCTTATCGGGTATATATGCTGGTTTGACCCCTAAAACCGCGTACATTGGGATGTGTACAAAATCCAAATCCTTTTGGAGTTTTTCTTGACATCGATCCGACTCACTTGTCTCCTGGCCTTCCATATTCCTTGAGATCGCTCCGATTCGACCTTTCATTATCCCATTGAAAAGCTATATAAGGAATTCTTTGGATACATTGAAGGCATAAGAGAATTGAGAGAAAAGAAACTATAGTCCGTTGTTGCCAGAACCTGTGCTTGAGTCTGCATCCCTTTGTCCCTTGGAGCACTTTAGTGTTCTTCCCAAGATTTCCTTTTGCTTGTGAGCTTGCTATTGAGAGATGGAGGATTGAGGTGGTGGAGGCCCAAGTGGGGGATTCAGTTTCTCCGATTTGCAGACGTGCCGACAGAGGTTGTATTCATTGTAATCTCTGATTTTATATTAATAGAAATATATTTTCCTGTCCAATAATGTATGTTTGAATGAATATTTTATCCATGGATGATTTCAAATGCTTATACATTGTTGATTATATATGCTAGAGTAGATCTAACACCAATATATAGTATGTTTGTCTTGGTTACTTGTTGTTGAGGAAGTGATTTATCAATTCAAGCTGAATTTGGAAACCTCAATGGGGATCTACTTCAACTGTCTGGAATAAGGTATGAGGTCTGGTCCTTTAGTGTTAGATATTTTGATTTCTCTTGCATATTGGAAATGATTGATTTATGGAGTCAAGCTGTCTATTGTGGTACCCCAAGCCATAGGAATTTCTCTTCATAACACCCTCCTGTAGACAAGACAATGATAGCAGGAAAAATATAGATATCACATGAATTTCAATAATGCGAGGAACTAGAAGACTATCCAATCACCATTTGAGAACATCAGATGCAAAGCAGATCTAGAAAATATCCATGAAAAAATCTTACTATTATTTAGATCCAAGAGCCAAAGACCCCTTACAAATGAGAAGCTCTCTCTTTTAAATAGAAATGAGAGAACCAAAATCATAATCGAATCCTAACCAATTTTGAAACAAGTGGCTAGGATTAAAAGATAAAATATTCTAATCAGTGCTTGAGATGATCTCAACATACAATACATGGATCAATATAACCGTAAAGTACTAAAGTGGACTAAATTACCCATAAAGAGGGTACCTCACTCAACAAGAAATAAATGAAGCACATGGTGGGTCCATGTAGTGTTGAATAGCTCCCTCTGGGTGTCCCCATGGCATAATTAAATAATATAATATTTCAATTCTTTTACTTTGTGCCTCCTTGAGGAAATTGTGAGCCTCCCAAAAGCTCCAAAAAATAATATAAAAATGCCCAAAAATAGGTGTGGGCACAATCAGGTGCTACAACTACTAGAGAAGGTGTGGAGGACATCAATCTCATCATCATGACTCATTCCATGTCATTTATGTGCCTCATTAGCCCAAATCAATTTCTTCAATAGCCATTTAATCATTTTTTAATTTTCCTCGGGAAACATGAACCTTCCAAAACAGCCTCCTAGGTTTCCTGTGTTGTCAAACTGAGCCCGCCAAGATCTTTCGAATGGGGGTACTATTGTATAAACAAGTGTTTGCACCCCTATGTTCCATACAACACCATAGGAGATCCAAATAAAAAATCTCCCTGCTTAGACACATCATCCTGTGAAGTAAAACTGCATCAGAAAGGTAAAATAATCCTGGCCATTTCTGCAAGTCCTCGGAATTGAAAATAAACTCTCATTAGACTCAAAGAGTCCAAATATATCTAGGGTGTATACTCATACCCCTCTCAAGTATCTACCTGATCATTAACCATATCTAATAGACAATATAACCATCTGTAAATGATGAGATGCCAATAAGGCTCTCATCCATCTTTGTAAGTGTTATAAGGCTAAGACATGCTCTACAACTCATTTAAGCAACAATCAAACCAAGCAATAGTCATTTCACTGGTGGTACATCAACCAAATACATATATAAGGCTTTATTTATTAGTACTGAGACTAGACTTTCAGGACTATACTCACTTCATAGTTGTAGTCATTTGATAGTGAAGGGTGAAGGATGAAATTTAACAGGCTAGTGAAAAGGATGACTTCCTACTTAACATCATAACACTTTGGATATGGAAAGGAAACACTCACTAAAACCAATGTCAGACAAACAACAACAAAAAGAATGGTAGTGCCTCACAAATGATTGAGTTGTTTAGAGAGTGCTTATTCAACTTAGGCATCATGACTACATCAAGATTGATCCAGTTTCATTAGGATCATCAATTTTATTTCCATGGAATTTTTGGCCTATATTACCCTTTTGGGACTTCATCAATGCTTAAAAGCACAACTAATCACAACTTTCATCTGAGACATATTCAAATTTATAAGGTCAACATATATTTAACCATTGCTTTTTTGGACCTTTCGTTATACCCTTCAAGGGGTATTTTAGCATTTTATTGCTCTTGTCATCTTTACATATGTTAAGAAACACAGTTTATCATTTTCATTTTCTATGGGCGCATACATAACATTTTCCAATACAAGTAGTTAATGAGCTTTCAGTTTTAGCCAACAACATCTCAAGTGACTAGGGAGAGTTCTACATAGTGCCAAACATCAGGACAACCAACCAGAAAGATTTAGGCATACAATCCAACTCACCAAAGGAAAGTTCTATCGCCAACTCAGAGCCAAGACATAATGTAAACATGCAGGCTTGTCCAACAAAGGTTCTAGTGGGGGAAAACGATCCTCCATGCCATAAGTCAAGAAGTCATTCGGGTTAAAAACTAAACTGGAAGGTAATGGATGGGTGGAGACAATGAATGATGAATCCAACACTAGAAAGCCAAAAAAATGGTGGGAATGACTACCTCTATTCTCCTTAAGGAGGGTAAAACTGATGAGTATAGATTAGGAACTTCAAAGTTAGAGTGGGGACACCAATACATAAATACAAATACATCAAAGTCCATATAATTATGACCACTAGATCATGACACCACATGTTAATACATGTCCCAAATATCAATATAAGAGCAATGATAACCATAACACCATATAAAATGCTGAATCATAATCATGCAATATAATCCATCTGAAACAAAATCTGTCCAATGAGAAAGTACTTATATAAAACTTGGCATCAACAACTGTTCTATAATGACTAAATGGCTACATCGGTCCTCAAATCTAAGTGTCCTGAGACTCAGTCCTGACATGGGAGAGTAAAATAGTCCACTAATACCATAATGATCTCTCAAAACCGCTCATCTCAGCATCTCATATGTCAGAGATCTGGCTGAAAAAATTTACTGTGTCTGAAAAATAGAACATGGTAGCCTGGCTACTATATACGTGATAATAAGCTGCAACACCCAACTGTGATAGTGGGTTGGAACACCCAGCTGTGACTGTACTGCAGGTGAAAATTTATGAGTTTGAGATACATGTGTGTTGCACATCATGGCATGTATTTGGTTTTCAATTATATATAACACATCCATAAAAATACACATGCTTTATTTCAACATTATGTCATTTTTTAAGAGTTGCAGCTGTGGCTGCAACAGACTGTGTAAGTAAATATAAGTGCTCAATGCTTGAAATTTTTGGTATTGGTGTGTGCTATATTTAAATTTACATCATTAAAAACATTCACACCTATTCCGGTCACTTTTTGGGGGTCAAATTTCATTTATTTTTTTGGTGACATTTTGGCTCGAAAATTTTACTGAAACACAGTCGGGACACTCTGTTTTTGAGAGAACAAATGGCCTTATTTTTAAAACATGTTTACATCCCAAGTATATATTTGAATATAGTTTCCAAAACAATTTGAATTTTTAATAGTGGGTATCAAACAAAAAATTTATCGCCAAAATACTAACAGGGTGTCAAGCAAGTAGCTTAGGAATAGAGCTGGGACAATCAATTTTTGGATGTATTATTGGACATATATTGAAAACTTGTTTCAATGGTATATTTCCCTATGAATATAGTTTATAACTCAATTTTAATCACTCCATTCCGATATTGTATGCAAATTTTATGACCAAAATACCGACTTCCTATCACAAATCAGCGTTCCTAAAACTTTGTTTTTTAGAGTGTTCATTGGCTTATTCGGACCATCAATTGTTATTGTATTTAAAAAATATTTATAATGAATATACCTATATAAATATAATTTTGTTTCCAATTGGAATCACATAAATCCGTTATCAAATGAAAAAGTTAAGCCTAAAACCGTGACTGTACCTTGTCATGCAAGATGTTACTGAGTGATTTGAAATATCATTACATAGAATTTTAAAAACATGTTTATTATGGAAATATACCTATGAATTTCATTTCATTTGTATTTTGAATCACTCAAATTCGACAAGGAACGAAGAATCTATGATCAAAATACTATTGGTGAGTCTAGATGGACATTGCTCTCCCGCAGGTATAAAATGGATTTTGCTTTGTTCATTTTTATTTGGATTTGTTTTATAAGTAATTGCTTGTTGTTTTTAATTTTTTTTTCATAATTTTTGGGTGAAGAGGGATCAATAATCTCTCTTCTTCCATCATTTAATGTTTTATTGCAGGCAAATGCTAGGTTTTTGCAGGTCCTTGGAAGAAGAAGGTCAATGCATGCATGAGTGACTCTTGACGATTTTTTCTCAATTTTTAGATGGATTGAGCACATAAAAAAATGGATAGATTGATTTTAAAACCATACCAATGTTCAATAAGTTAATTTCCATTTCTAGATGCCAAGAATCCTTTACCAATTGTTGGCAAAAACAAACCTTTCAAGAAGCCAATTGCACTATGGTAGATTCATTCACCCTCCTCATTTCAAAACCCTAAAAATCCATTCATGTCAAAGTTCCATTTTCCACTGATTATGTAGTCAACCTTAACCATTTTATTTTCCATCACTAGTACATCATGACTTCACATATACTATCCACTTCTGAGTTTCATGTTGGTTCTATCTTTCACTATGATTCTTAACAATCATTTATTTTATACTCGTATTGGATGATGTAGAATTCATTAAGGTCCAACTTCCAATGGTCTTGTCCCATCGAGTCCAACACATCATCTGGGATCGACATTATATTTTTATAGTGCCCTTCTATCTACATGAATCAATGGAAGATTGCCTTGTTGTTAATCATGGGGATTCATCAATGCCTCTTGATTGACAAATCTTGCAGGTGACTCAACTTCAACACATCCATTCGTACCTGTCAAAATGCACTAAGGTACTTTAGAGCTCACTATTATCAAAGGTGATTTGCTTCAAATTGGTTAAAGGCATACATTAATGGCCATTAATCCAATGATTTCTTTCCATGCTCGACTTCAGCACATTCATTTGCATGGTAAAAATTGTACCTCCGTTTTGTAGCAGCTGAAGATTATGTGCTCTAATGGTTTCAACAATGAATTGCAACATCATTTGTTTCAGTAGTTTTTCAATTTATTTCCATTTTATTCCAATAGTTAGCAGTCTTATGGGAAACCAACACAATATCATGGATCAAATTTAGCCTCATCCAGTTTCATCTCTCACATACATTTTTATCAGCATCATATCGGCCTATATTGCTCCAACATTATTCCTTCCATGCCAAGGAAGGATTCCATTGAGGTAAAACATGAGGTAAAATAGCATGAGTTTTTTATTTATTAAATATTTAGGGAAATTTCATGAAGAACCACTAAGCATTAGCCATTTCCATTTTCTATATAGCATTTTATGTCCATCCATTTCTATCCTTTCCCACTCAATTCTAACACTTCACCCTTCCAATTCATGCACATCCACTTCAAATTCCTACCCAACATCTCACCAACCCAACTATACAAGCATGAAGATAATAAAAGGATACTATAATGTCCCTTTTTTGGAATTTTATTAAATGACCAAATTTTCCAATTTTTTCACCAATTTTGAGCTTAACTAGTTTTGATGTCTAGACCTCCAAATTGACCCAAATGCTTCCAAATTTTCTCAGTAGGTACATGAATGATAATATAAATTAAATATCATGCTCATGTTTTTTTTGTGACCTCCCAATTACTTCTAAAAACTTGTTTAATGTTTTGTTCAAAGTAGGAGTCTTTACTAGCAAATTCGAGCTCCAATTCCCACTGGGTAATTGACAGAAATGGCTTCACAAATGATCCCAAAGTCACTTGAATTTCTGAACAGAGGTTGGGTATGTGTATGGGAAATTTTAAAATTATTATATGCATCATGTTTCAGTTTACACAATCTGTTATGACTCTTTCCAAAACAACTCCCAAGTCACAATTTCAACCTTTCGGGAAAATGCACCAAATCTTCTCCCAATTCAATAAAAATGAGTAAAATGGATTCCAATGCTTAAGTACTGAACATGAGACTTGAAATAAAAATTAATTACATTCCATACATCATACATTTATCAGAGATACATTCCTCCATTAGAAATAATAAGCATTACCATGGCATATATCAAAATGGAGTGGAAATGGTCATTGTTTGCTCATTAAAAGTCATTTTGACATACAAATCTTGGGATTTTCGACTTGAAAATTTTTGAGAATGAATAAAACATATTATTTAACTGATTAAAATCATAAATGGACAATTAAAGGCTCTCCCAATTTGAAATCATCAGCATTACAATGGTTCACAACAAGATAGTGTGGAAATGACACTATTTCTTCATTGTTCAACATTTTTACATGAATTTTTTTGGGTATTTCAACCTGATATTCTTATGAACATTAAATTCAGAGAATATAAATCATAAATTAATATAATTGGCATTATAATCTTCCCCAAATAGATCAATAGCTCACCCAAAGCGCAATCCCTCCATGGGCATGAATATGGTGTGAAAACTGGAAATAGTTGAGAGAGAGTGTTTCCATAGAAGAATACACATGCTTTATTGTAGCTTACACCTGAAAATAAGAATCTATTAAATATGCATGAAATACCTGAGCATCCCTTCCAAACACCAACTAGGATGGGAATCCTTCACCCTCGAAATTGGCTTAAGCAAGAAAACTAGGCATCCACTAGCTCTCACAATTCACAAATGACAATTTCACAAATGAGCAAAAGCTTATTCTCATCTCTGATCCCTGTATTTTATAAAAATTATTAGTATTCTAAGGTTACAAATCCATCCATAAAATAAAAACAATTTTAATTGGTGTGGATTCTCATGCTATGCCATGTGCCCTCTCTCTTCACCTTCCCTCTTCTCCCAAATTTGAGTAGGACCTCTTAGCCTTCTCCAACTCCCAAATTCGACCTATAAGATTCTCTATTCAGTCTTGAAATGTCATTATGTCAGTATTTCAGCCTTCATATCTAAATTTTTCAATAAATTTCATAGAATCTCCATCATTGGTGTCATAGATGTCATAAATGTAAGGGGAATCTGGCCAAGTGTCCATGAAACTCCCATTTGGATCTTCCTCTCCCATGTAAGTTACAATTAATCCCAAATTATACCTCTGAAGTATATGGACAAGTATATTAACCTTATAATCCATCCCAAAACATTAGGCTTCCCATAAATTCGAAATTACAAGAGGAGGATGGCATTTAACATAGGAATTCTAGCTAGTGTGGGCCCCATAGTCTCCATGTGTCTTCATGCTCCATTACCACTTCCATTTTATATTTTATTTATTTAATAAGCTAAAATATTAGATATTTATCCCCTTCTAATGTCTAAACATAATTTAATATCCCCCTTATTCCAAATATCAAAGCTTCCACCCCCAACCTAGGAAACTAGTGATTTTCCTCCATGGAAATTATTTGACTTTTAGCATCCCTTTGACAAAATTTCATGAACATGGAAAATGTGATTTGGCCATTGTGATTCAATTCAAAATTTGAGACATTAAAAATCCTCCCTTCCCAATATTGCTTGTCCTCAATCAATTTCAAACATGGTTGCTGAAGAACCTGCTTTCTGTATGATTCTTCGAAGTTGCCACTGAGATGGCCACCTTGATACTTTGACATTCCATAAATATTTCAGAGAGGAACCACCATGATTTCTTCTGCACTAATCTGATTAAAATCACATTACTAAGTGGGAAATACATCTCCCATACTGCTTGTTTCCCAAATAATTTGAAATCAATGGGACTAAAGACTATACCAGGGTCCCATTGCTTGGATTGCACTCCAACGATTAAGAGTGCTATCCAACCCATACCATTTGGAAAGAGAATTCCTGGATCCCATTTTCTTGTATGCATTCTCCTAGAAATCACGAGTGCATAATATATATCATCAAAGTATATAACACCATAATAAGAATGTACATCAAAGAGGTGCCTCACCAAGAAATCATGAAAGTGCTTATACCTCCCAGTGAGTAGACTACCATTTTCCAAGTACTTACATGCTTCAAGTGACCAATCAAATCTGATCCAATGACATAGGTGAGGATACCATGTCCTATAATGCTACTCCCAAATAATTTGATATGCATCAGAATAATAATCACCCATTTGTTCTTTCATCCAAGAACTGAATGAAGAAACTCCACCAAAATATGAATCAAATAAGGAGTAAATAAAACAAGAAGACTTCAAATGGCTCAAAGAAGTCTCATCAATACACCCATGAATATGTATATCATCATGAAATAATAGAGGAAGTTGCTGCTGATAATAATGTTCCTCAATCATATCCCTCTTCACCCAAGTGTTGGATGAAGTTCCTCCAACATCAAATGAACCAAGTGTTGAGCAACAAAAACCATGAGTCTTCAAGTGACTCAAATGAACATTATAGGTGCACCCATGTAGATGTGTATAATCATAATGTAAACAAGGATGCTGCTACAAATTTAAATAATATGTTTCTATAATAATTACATCATTAAAAGTAGAAATAGAATTTCCATTCTCTTCATGTGGCACCATAAAAAATAAACCTCTCACCGATACTTCATTAGGACGGCTGTTGCAAAATTTAGAAGTGTAGGATGTAGGAGAAAGAACCAACTCACCAAAATTATCAGTAAGTGAAAAATTATCATAATGTGAAGTATCCATATGGGTATAATTATTCATCTCCCTAGAAAATGAAAAAATTTCCTCACGGGTTGGTTCCAAGGTGGTGGAATTATGCACTTCTTCAAAAATTGTGTAACCATTTTCAAGAGGCAACTCAAGTTCCTCTCCCAGCATTACTAGTGATTGGATCTCATCAATATAATCCTCAAGCACATCAAGAACCTGCAATATTTCATGTTTCTCATGATCCATCATGTCATAAGAATCCTCCAAGAAATCTACCTTATGAAAATTTGAAACATCAAAGAAAAAACAAGTGTCTTGCAACTTTTCAAGAATTTGCTCATTTTGAATTGTGAGCTTATCAATAAATTCATTATTCTTCAAGTAGGATTCATTTAACCATTAAATAATCTCAACGACATTTTTTTTTATAAAAATTCATAGACATGAAATTACCTTTGATGTTGCACATTGCTCTTTTGATCTTCTCCATGTCTTCAAGGAAGGATGGATCCTCCAAGTAGCTCTCCAACAAGAATTTGATACCAATTCTTGAGTGTCATGGAGTATTCTAATGGCCTCTTGGATATTATTTTCATTCATATATAAGGATGCTTCAATAAAATGAGTCTCTTGCAAATGAACCTCCTCATCTTCTTCCTTCTTGCTTCGACCAACTTCATGAAGCTCAAGTGGTGATGGGGAAGTTGATCTTGTTTCTTCTTCAACTACTACAACATCTTCATTTTCATGTTTAATGGAATTTTGTCTTGCAAAAACATTTTGAAATCTGATCTCTATGTCACCAACATAGAGTTATGAGCACCCATCAGTAGGTACTCCTTCATAGTTCAAGCATCCATCAGTAGATGCTCTTTGTTTCATTTCCAAGGTAGCATGTGTCTCAAAATTATCTTCAGTATTTTCAATAAGAACTTCTTCATACTCATGTGATGTCTCTTCATATTTTTTAGAGTGACTTGACAGTGAATTTATATCATATTCATGTACTAATTCTTCTAATACACCTATTTCATAACTAGGTGGTTCATGGGTCTCCTCCTTTTTCTGCTTCAAACAAGGTAATGCATTTTTCTCCTTCGTTTTCTTAAAATCAATATATTTTTACCAACTTTGGATAGCCAAAAATTTGAATCATTTCACAATATTATTAGTAATGTATTCAAATATAGGTTCCATGCTTTTTATTATCTCCTCACCATCATATGAGGTTCTCTTTTCATGCCTAGTCATAGTCTCCAAAAAATTGTCTTATTCTCCTACTTTTTTGTTTCCTCTTCAACAAAAGCACTTTTGGTTACAATATATAATGGTGGTACCTGAATTATTGTAATCATAAATATCAGACCACATCAGGTGCCAAGTTCATGCGCTGATACCACTGTAATGTCCCTTTTTTGGAATTTTATTAAATGACCAATTTTGCCAATTTTTTCACCAATTTTGAGCTTAACTAGTTTTGATGTCTAGACCTCCAAATTGACACAAATGATTCCAATTTCTTCCATAAGGTACATGAATGATAATGTAAATTAAATATCATTATAATTTATGTTTTTATACCTCCCAATTACTTCTGAAAACTTGTTTGATGTTCTATTCAATGTAGGAGTCTTTACTAGCAAATTGGGGCTCCAATTCCCCCTCGGTAATTGCTGGAAATGGCTTCACAAATGATCCGAAAGTCACTTGAATTTATAAAAAGAGGCTATTTATGTGTAAGGGACCTCTTAAAAGTCTCATATTCATCATGGTTTAGTTTACACAGGTTGTTATGATTCTTTCCAAAACAATTCCCAACTCACAATTTCGACCCTTGGGGAAAATCCACCAAATCTTCTCCCAATCCAATAAAAATGAGTAAAATGGATTCCAATGCTTAATTAATGAATATGAGACTTCAAATAAACATTATTTACATTCCATAAATCATACATCTGTTAGATATACATTCCTCCACTAGAAATAATAACCATTACCATGGCATATATCAAAATGGAGTGGAAATGCTCATTGTGTGCTCATTAAAAGTCATTTTGACATACAAATATTGGGAATTTTGACTTGAAACTTTTTCTGAATGAATGAAATAGAGTATTGAACTTATTAAAATAATAAATGGTCAATTAAAGGCTCTCCCAATCCGAAATCATTAGCATTACATAGGTTTAGAAAAAGATAGTGGGGAAATGACACTATTTCTTCATTGTTCAACATTTTTACATGAATTATTTTGGGTATTTCAACCTGAGAGTATTCTGAATATGAAATACAGAGAATATACATCAAAACATAATATAACTGGCATTATAATCTTCCCCAAGGAGATCAATACTCACCCAAAGCGCAATCCCTCCATTGGCATGAATATGGTGTGAAAACTGGAAATAGTTGAGAGAGAGTGCTGCCATAGAAGAATCCATATGATTTCCTCTATATTAAAAATGAAAATAAGACTCCATTAAATCTCAATGAAATACCTAAGTGGCCTTTCCAAACACCAACTAGGATGGGAATCTTTCAACCTCGAAATTGGCTTAAGCAAGAAAGCTAGTCATCCACTAGCTCTCACAATTCACAAATGACAATTTCACAAATAAGAAAAATATTCTTATAATGGATAATCCCTGTATTTTATAAAAATTATTAGTATTATAAGGTTCCAAATCCATCCATAAACTAAAACCAAGTCGAATTGGTGTCGATGCTCATGCTATGCCATGTGGCCTCTCTCTTCACCTTCCCTCTTCTCCCAAATTTGAGTAGGAGCCTCTTGGCCTTCTCCAACTCCCAAATTCGACCTATAAGATGATATATTCCATACTGAAATTTTAGTATTTTATTATTTCATCATTAATATCTAAATTGTGTCATAACTATCATAGGATCTCCATCATTGGTGTCATAGATGTCATAAATGTAAGGGGAATCTAGCCAAGTGTCCACGAAACTCCCATTTGGATCTTCCTCTCCCATGTAAGTTACAATTAATCCAAAATTAGACATATGAAGTATATTTTCAATTATATTAACCTTATAATCCATCCCAAAACATTAGGATTCCCATAAATTCAAAATTACAAGAGGAGGATTCCATTTAACATAGGAATTCTAGCTAGTGTGGGACCCATAGTTTCCATGTGTCTTCATGCTCCATTGCCACTTCCATTTTCTCTTGTATTTATTTAATAAATTAAAATATTAAATATTTATCCCCTTCTAATTTCTAAACATCATTTATTATTCCCCTTATTCCAAATATCAAAGCTTCCACCCCCAACCTACGAAACTTGTGATTTTCCTCCTTGGCAATTATTTGACTTTTAGCATCCCTTTGAAAACTTTCATGAACATGGAAAATGTGATTTGGACATTGTGACTGAATTCCAAATTTGGGACATTACAAATCCTCCCTTCCTGATATTTCTTTTCCTCACATAATTTCAAACATGGTTGTTGAAGAACCTACTTTCTGTATGATTCTTTGAAGTTGCCACCGAGCTGCCCACCTTGAGAATTTGAGATTCCATAAATATTTCAGAGATGAACCACCATGCTTGCTGCTGCAATAATCTGATTAAAATCACCTTATTAAGTGGGTAATACATCTCTCATACTTCTTGTTTCCCAAATAATTTGAAATCAATAGGACTAAAGACTATCCAGGGTCCCATTGCTTGGGTTGCACTCCAACGATTAAGGGTGCTCTCCAACCCATACCATTTGGAAAGAGAATTCCTGGATCCCATTTTCTTGTATGCATTCTTCCAAACATCATGATTGCATAATATATATCATCAAATTATATAACAACATAATATGAATGTACATCAAGGAGGCGACTCACCAAGAAATCATGAAAGTGCTTATACCTCCCAGTGAGTAGACTACCATTTTCCAAGTACTTACATGCTTCAAGTGGCCAATGAAATCTGCTCCAATGACATAGGTGAGGATCCCATGTCCTATAATGCTACTCCCAAAGAATGCAATATGCATCAAAATAATAATCACCCATTTTTTCTTTCATCCAAGAAGTAAATTAAGAACCTCCAGCAAAATATGAACCAAATAAGAAGTAAATAAAACAGGAAGACTTCAAGTGGCTCAAAGAAGTCTCATCAATACACCCATGAATATGTATATCATCATGAAATGAAAAAGGATGTTTCTACCAATAATAATGTTCCTCAATCATATCCCTCTTCACCCAAGTGTTGGATGAAGTTCCACCAACATCAAATTAACCAAGTGTTGAGCAAGAAAAACCATGAGTCTTCAAGTGACACAAATGAACATTATAGGTGCACCCATGTAGATGTGTATAATCATAATGTAAACAAGGATGCTGCTGAAAATGTAAATAATATTTTTCTCTAATAATTACATCATTAAAAGGAGAAATATAATTTCCATGCTCTTCATGTGGCACCATAAAAAAGAAACCTTTCATCGATACTTCATTAGGATGACTGTTGCAAAATTTAGAAGTGTAGGATGTAGGAGAAAGAACCAACTCACCCAAATGATCAGTAAGTGAAAAATTTTCATAATGTGAAGTATCCATATGGTTAGGATTATTCACCTCCCTATAAAATGAAAAAATTTCCTCACGGGTTGGTTCCAAGGTGGTGGAATTATGCACTTCTTCAAAAATTGTGTAACCATTTTCAAGAGGCAGCTCAAGTTCCTCTTCCACCATTACTAGTGATCGGATATCATCACTATAATCCTCAAGAACATCAAGAACCTGCAATATTTCATGTTTATTATGATCCATGATGTCATAATAATCCTCCAAGAAATCTACCTTATGAAAATCTGAAACATTAGAGAAAAAATAAGTGTCTTGGAAATTTTCAAGAAGTTTCTCATTTTGAATTGTGAGCTTATCAATAACTTCATTATTATTCAAGTAGGATTCATGTAACCATTAAATAAGCTCAATGACATTTTTTTTTATCAAAAATCAAAGACGTGAAATTACCTTTGATGTTGCACATTTCTCTTTGGATCTTCTCCATGCCTTCAAGGAAGGATGGATCCTCCAAGGAAGTAGCTCTCCAACAAGAATTTGATACCATTGCTTGAGTGTCATGGAGTATGCTAATGGCCTCTTGGATATTATTTTCATTCATATTTAGGGATGCTTCAAGAAAATGAGGCTCTTGGAAATTAACCTCCTCATATTCTTCCTTCTTGCTTGGACCAACTTCATGAAGCTCAAGTTGTGATGGGGAAGTTGATCTTGTTTCTTCTTCAACTGCTACAACGTCTTCATTTTCATGTTTAATGGAATTTTGTCTTACAGAAACATTTTGAAATCTGAACTCTATGTCAACAACATAGAGTTGTGAGCACCCATCATTAGGTACTCCTTCATAGTTCAAGCATCCATCAGTAGATGCTCTTTGTTTCATTTCCAAGGTAGCATGTGTCTCAAAATTATCTTCAGTATTTTCAATAAGACCTTCTTCATACTCATGTGATGTCTCTTCATATTTTTCAGAGTGATTTAGGAGTAAATTTAGATCATATTCATGTACTACTTCTTCTAATCCACCTATTTCATAACTAGGTGGTTCATGGGTCTCCTCCTTTTTCTCCTTCAAATAAGCTAATGCATTTTTCTCCTTGGTCTTCTTAAGATCAATATTTTTTTTTGATGTAATTGTAACTTTGGAATGTATTCACTTGTATTTCTTATCTATTGTAACCTGATGTTCATTCTGGGATGTATTTGAGTCATGTCATACCCCGATGTTTATTCCGGGAAGTTTCTGTAATGAGAAAGTCATGTCAAGTTATTGTGGCAACCCTCCTATTGGTCAAGGGTTAAAGTCCCCACAGTTGTGGGGCCCTTGGCTTATTAGACTATCCTAGTGAAGTCATCCCTAGGTGAGTCATTGTAATTCGAGGCAATAGTCCCCACCATTGTGTTACCCTCCTATTGGTCAGAGGAGGTAAATTCCCCACAAGTGGTGGGGCAGTAGGGTTATTAGACACTCCTAGAGATGTTGGCTCTAGTAAGTAATCGTTAAGTGAATCCGACATGATGGAGTGGGTTCCAAGTGAATGGAAGAGTGTAAATAGAGAGTGAGAACCTCTCTATTTATCACTTGCAACACTCACACTCACTCATTGGGGCGCATGAGTGAGAGAGGAGAATCTCTCTCAGTGTGAGAGAGCAAGACTGCTGCTGTGTGGAGATCATCTTACTATTTTGGGGATTTTACTGTTTTGGTGCTGATTCTATCTATGAGGAAGTTGTGGGGTTTTCTCCTTTATTGTTTCCCCAAGGAAAAATCTTTGTGTCTCTTGTGATGTGCTTATGTTTTATTGTTGTGCTTGTTATTCTCTCAGTGAAAAGATCCTAAGATCATAATGCTAGCTTATATGATGAAAAACTAACATGGTATCAGAGCTAACCTGAGAAGAAGACATTGTGCATCTACATAAGCTAGGGATTCTTAATTTTTGGGTCTCTCTCTACAATCCATCAACAAAAGTATGCTAGGATGACTCTCCATTGAAGGGCACGTCTTTCTGTCGAAGCGGAATTCAATTCCGAGCATTTTCAGTTTTTGGTGTGGAAATTAGGGCTTTGTACAGAAGAGGAATTTTTGAGTGAGACTGGCATAGGATTTTTATCCTCATAAAAACCAAATTTTAGAGACCTATATCAATAAATTTGGTTGGGTGAAACTCTGGGAAAGTCAAACCCTAATTTGACCCCAAGCTAGGAAAAACCCTAAATACTAAAACTGATAAGTTTTGGTAAATTCGATATATTTCGAGGTTGGAGAAGTATCAGAAGGTTAAAGTTGCAAGGGACCAAGAAAAAATCCTAGTGTACACTGTGTCCAAAATTCAATGTTAGATTCAGTATATACTGGAAGATATGATCCCTCCAAGTTAGGGTTCCAGCCTTTTCCAGAATTCATCCCTAAACAGGACACCTGGGGAGAATTGAAATATATTGGGCTACAGAGGTCCAAATGGAATTCCTAAAGATGTTCTAGAAAAGAAACGGACTGCAATTTCGGTAGTCTAAATATCAAACTTAGAAGATAAACCATTGACATGTAGAATTCCATACAACTTTGTTATTCTAAATAGTCCTGTAACAGGTCACCTTGGGAAAAGGATGATAAATCCAAAATGGTGAAACCCATTCTAATGAAACCTATGGTTTTGGATCAGGGACATGTGATTTTAACTCATTACGAAATTGTAGACATAGAGGAGCAGCAATTTCGGAGATATCACAGAAAATGTAATAGGCATTTCTGTAGAAGAAATTGGAAATCTAGGGCTTCCTGTTCTGGGAGCTTCCCTCCACTATTTTCAGAAAAGGAGTACATTGGATAGATCCAGTTGAAGGGATCTATTTGTCTATCCAATCAGATCTAAAATATTCCAAGTTTTGAAAACTAGGGTTTCTGTGACAAACCCTAGATCAGCCAGCTCCAGAACCAGGATGGACACCTCAAATAGGTAAGACCTAATCTTTTGCTATTTCCATTTGAGGTTCTCATTTCAGAGTGATCTATCACATCAGCTTGATGATAAGATTGGTGAAGTTGAAAAATTCCAATTATGGAAGTATATGACCTCCTTGAAGAAATGGATTGGACACCTACATGAGTAGAGAGGTTCTAGTTTCAGAGGGAGATGAGGCTACAAGCCCTTCACAAGAAGAACTTGGTCAAGGCCAAGAAGATCATGGTTGATTCAATCATGGATCAACTTGTACCACAAGTGTATTCCCTAAAGACACTGATGAGGTTTGATTCCTTGATCAAGATATTTGAAGGGAAGAACAGAATATGACCTTAAGAAACCAGTTGAAGGAAGGGAAGATCTAGAATGGAGAAACCATACAATCATACTGTACTAGGGTCTCTCAAATCAAAGAACAACTTGAAGCGATAAAATATGAAGTAAAGAATGTAGAAGTGGTGATAGCCAACTTGAATGGCCTCCCAGGATCATGGGATTCATTCATGCGAAGAATGTGTGCCAGAAGGAAGTGATTACTTTCAGCAGACTTTGGGAAGAAGAAGAAGCTCTACCCATAAGAAGAAGAAGAGAAGATGGAAGAAACTGAAGATCAAGCTCTTACCATCCAAAGAAGATCCCTCAAGCGATGAGGAATATGAGGAACTCAATTTATGAAGAACCTCTTATCCACCTTAGCATTTGGATAAGAAATTATGCTATCATGAATGAAGAAGACGATGAAACTGAAGGCTCAAGAAGGAGTCTACCCATGAAACAAATAAAGATAAGTATTCAATTGTCATTCCATGATATTGTTTTGTTATGCATTTGTTTATATTCAGTTGATGTATCATGCATGATAGCATGTTTGCATTAATGATAGTATACTACTAATATGCATGTGATGGGTAAGTAGCTCATCGTGCTATACAACTCTCCATTGCTACTTATCTAGAATGAAAACTCTTTGTTGACATATTGGATTAGTGCACAATCGCAATGTTGTCTTGGTAGAGATGGAAGGCATCTAAAAAGTTTCAGTGAGATATGGATGAATGTTGTATTGGCTAAAGTAGTTGCATGATCATATATAAGTATTTTCCAGTATGAATATTCCTTATGAAATGTTCTAACCATACAAATGCATTTGACTTGTAGGAAATATCGCATACATAATCGCCTGCAAGCAAAAAAGGATGAAACTTGTTCCGAAGAACAAGTGATGACAGTTCAAGATGAAGAATAATATGATGAATGTAGCGACATCATTTATGTAGAATATTCCAACTATGAAGAAGTAACCAAGAATACCAGTTCAAGAAGAATGATGTCTAGGATGCAGTATCGAGACCTAAAGAGAAGTTAATAGTTCCATCATGCAGTAGATGGAAACATCATGGGATACAACGCAAGATTCATAGCACGAGGATTCTCATGAAAAGAAGACATAAACTAAGAAGAGATATTTGTAGCCATTGGAAGTGAAGTCACATGACATGCATAATCATGTGTGCAAATGAAAGAAGGCCTTGTACGAGTTCAAAAGACACCCATGGGATAACACATACATGATGAGCTTGATGAATATCTTAACCTTTGCTACAAGGCTGATAAAGGATGACAAGCTCACAGATGGATGTGAGAATAACTTTTGAAAAAGTTCAAGATAGACGATCTTGGTATCCAATGATCTTAGATGGATAATACTTGTCACTCCGGTAAAGAATATTTCAGTGCATAGAGTACAGAAGATAGAGGGAGTATGATGCTCTGCTTTAGAGGGAGTGACTGTAGAATATCTTGAGGTTCAACATGGTACGGCAGAATTGACAGCTTTCTATCCAGTTTAGGCTTTACCAAGAGTAAAGCAGACTCCAACCTTTACTACAAGGTTGAGGATGGCAACCCAGTGATGCTTCTACTATATGTAGATGATATATTTGTGATAGGTACAGATGGGTTGATTGCTAATATGAAGAGGAAGCTTGTTGCTAAGTTCAAAATGAAGGACTTGGGGATGATGCATTACTTTCTAGGTATGGAGGTGTGGCAGAGTACAGATGGAATCTTCCTTGGATAAGGGAAGTATGCAGTAGAGATCCTGAAGAGGTTTGGGATGACGGACTGCAAGGATATGGCCACACCTATGGCATCAAATCTAAAGCTATTGAGTGATGCTTCATCAGAGTCGGTTGATACTACGATGTATCATCAGATGATTGGGTCATTGATGTACCTGATGAACACGATACCAGACATTTGCTTTGCTGTGAACACCTTGAGCCATTTCTTGACAGATCCGAGAAGTGTTCACTTGATTGCTACAAAGCATATTCTGAGGTACCTGAAGGGTACAGTTGATTATGGTCTCACGTATGATACGAATCAGAATATTAACCTAGAGGGTTATGTTGATTCAGATTGGGAAAGCAGTGCCATTGATAGGAAGATCACTTCAGGGTGTTGCCTCAGTATGGGCTCAGGTGTGATATCTGGGTTTAGCAGGAAGCAATCCTGTGTGGCACTGAGTACAGCTGAAGCAGAGTATGTCGCAGCTTGTTCAACTAGTTGTGAGGTAGTATGGCTACAGAATCTACTATCTAATGTATTTGATCTCCAGTTGGATGCTACTTGTATACATTGTGACAACCAGAGTTGCATGAAGTTGTCAGAGAATCCAGTGTTCCATGACAATTCAAAGCACATCGAGATCAAGTATCATTATATCAGGGACATGGTGCAGAAGGGAGCAATGAAGCTCCAGTATGTTGCAACAGAGGAACATATAGCTGATGTGTTGATGAAGCCATTGGCTAGAGTGAAGTTCATGTACTTCAGGGAGAAGCTTGGTGTTCTCCAGTTCAATATTTCCTCCAAGGGAAAGTGATGAGTTCCATAGCCATTCTGACATGGTGAGAGGATTGGTTCCTTCCATGGTCAGATGTAAAGGCTGATCCATTTTGTCATGGTGAGAGGATTGGTTCCTTCCATGTTAGATATGAGTGCTGTCCATTCTATCGAGTAGGACAGATGTAAGGGCAATTGCCATTCTAGGAATGGAGGCACCTGGTCAGTTACCAGGATGACTCAGTGTAGGACTGAGTAGCCATTCTGATGTGATAGAGGGATGTGTTTCCAGTTGATCAGATGTAAGGGATGAACCATTCTGTCATGGATAAAGGATTAAGTTCCTTCCATGTCAGATGTGACTGATGGACATTCCGATGAGTAGGTTGTATATAAGTACAACTGCCACTCTGAGAATGGAGGCACCTAGTCAGTTACCAGGTAGCTTAGTCGAGGAATGGGGGCCATTCTGATATGATTGTTGGGATGTGGTCCCACATGCTCAGATGTAAGTGCAGAGCCTTTTTTATGCGACTAAGGGATGTGTTCCCACGTGCTCAAATGTAAGTGCAGGAGCCTTTTTGATGCGACTGAGGGATGTGTTCCCACGTGCTCAGATGTAAGTGTAGAGCCTTTCTAATGCGACTGAGGGATGTGTTCCCACGTGCTCAGATGTAAGTGCAGAGCCTTTCTGATGCGACTGAGGGATGTGTTCCCACGTGCTCAGATGTAAGTGCAGTGCCTTTCTAATGTGACTGAGGGATGTGTTCCCATGTACTTAGATATAAGTGCTGGATGAAGACCTACATGGAGGCTAGGCCTACAACCAGCATGAAAAAGGGTTATCTCTATAGAACTTCCTGTGACAAGAAGAATCATGAGATAGCACCAGGGATGATCCACATCGAGTGATGATCGAGATCCAGTGATGATGATCCAGCAGTGATGATCTATATCCAGTGATGATTGAGATCTAGTGATGATGTTCCATCATGATCCAGATCGAGTGATGATCTAGATCCAGTGACGATGCTCCATGCTGATCCAGATCGAGTGATGATCCAGATCCAGTCTAGTGATGTTGATCCAGATCAAGTGATGATCCAGATCTAGTGATGATGATCCAGATCGAGTGATGATCTAGATTCATTGATGATGATCCAGATCGAGTGATGATCTAGATCCAGTGATCCAGATCAAGTGATGATATAGATCCAAATGAAGATGACTTACAGATGAAGATGACTTGAAGATGACAAAGACCTAACGATGACCTAGATGATACAGATAAGAAGACTTGTGCTAATACATTGTGTCGAGAGAATACCTTCCTAGTTAAGAGGGAGTGTTGATGTAATTGTAACTTCAGAATGTATTCACTTGTATTTCTTATCTATTGTAACCCAATGTTAATTCCGGGATGTATTTGAGTCATTTCATACCCCGATGTTTATTCTGGGAAGTTTCTATAATGAAAAAGTCATGTCAAGTCATTGTGGCAACCCTCCTATTGGTCAAGGGTTAAATTCCCCATAGTTGTGGGGCCCTTGGGTTATTAGACTATCCTAGTGAAGTCGACCCTAGGTGAGTCATTGTAAGTCAGGGCAATAGTACCCACCATTGTGTTACCCTCCTATTGGTCAGAGGAGGTAAAGTCCCCACAAGTGGTGCGGCACTAGGGTTATTAGACACTCCTAGAGATGTCGGCTCTAGTAAGTAATTGTTAAGTGAAACCGACATGATGGAGTGGGTTCCAAGTGAACGGAAGAATATAAATAGAGAGTGAGAGCCTCTCTATTTATCACTTGAAACAATCACACTCACTCATTGGGGTGCAAGAGTGAGAGAGGAGAAGCTCTCTCAGTGAGAGAGAGAGAGACTGCTGCTGTGTCAAAATCATCTTACTGTTTTGGGGATTTTACTGTTTTGGTGCTGATTCTATCTCTGAGGAAGTTGCGGTGTTTTCTCCTTTATGGTTTCCCAAAGGAAAAAACTTTGTGTCTCTTTCCTCTTGTCTCTTGTGATGTGATTATGTTTTATTGTTGTGCTTGTTATTCTCTCAATGAAAAGATCCGAAGATCATAATGCTAGCTTATATGATGAAAAACTAACATTTTTTCCCAACTTTGGATAGCCAAAAATTTGAATCCTTTCATAATATTCTTAGTCATGTATTCAAATATAGGTTCCATTCTTTTTATTATCTCCTCACCATCGTATGAGGTTCTCTTTTCATGCCTAGTCATAGTTTCCAAAAAATTGTCTTGTTGTCCTACTTTTTGTTTCCTCTTCAACAAAAGCACTTTTGGTTACAATATATAATTGTGGTACCTGAATTATTGTACTCATAAATATTAGACCACATCAGGTTCCAATATCATGCTTTGATACCACTGTAATGTCCCTTTTTTGGAATTTTATTAAATGACCATTTTTTCCAAAATTTTCACCAATTTTGAGCTTAACTAGTTTTGATGTCTAGACCTCCAAATTGAGCCAAATGCTTCCAAATTTTATCATAAGTTACATGAATGATAATATAAATTAAATATCATGCTCATTTATGTTTTGTGACCTCCCAATTACTTATGCAAACTTTTTTAATGTTTTGTTCAAAGTAGGATTCTTTACTAGCAAATTCGGGCCCCAATTCCCCCTGGGTGATTGTCGAAAATGGCTTCACAAATGATCCCAAAGTCACTTGAATTTATGAACAGAGGATGGGTATGTGTAAGGGACCTTTTAAAATTTTCATATGAATTATAGTTCAGTTTACACATTCTTTTATGACTCTTTCCAAAACAACTCCCAAGTCACAATTTCGACCCTTGGGGAAAATGCACCAAATCTTCTCCCAATTCAATAAAAATGAGTAAAATGGATTCCAATGCTTAAGTAATGAACACGAGACTTGAAAAAAAACATTAATTATAGTCCATAAATCATAAATGTATCATATATACATTCCTCCAATCAAAATAATAAGCATTACCATGGGATATATCAAAATGGAGTGGAAATGGTCATTGTTTGCTCATAAAAAGTCATTTTGACATACAAATCTTGAGAATTTTGACTTGAAACTTTTTGAAAATGAATAAAAGAGAGTAATTAACTGATTAAAATAATAAATGGACAATTAAATTCTCTACCAATTCGATATCATCAGCATTACAATGGTTAACAACAAGATAGTGGGGAAATGACACTATTTCTTCATTGTTCAACATTTTTATATGAATTATTTTGAGTATTTAGAACTGAGAGTATTTTTAACATTAAATATAGAAAATATATATCAGAAAATAATATAATTGTCATTATAATATTCCCCAAAGAGATCAATATCTCACCCAAAGCACAATCCGTCCATTGGCATGAATATGCTGTGAAAACTGGAAATAGTTGAGAGAGAGTGATTCCATAGAAGAATCCACATGGTTTCTTATAGCTTACAATTAAAAATAAGACTCCATTAAATCTCCATGAAAAACCTAAGTGGCCTTTCCAAACACCAACTAGGATGAGAATCTTTCACCCTCGAAATTGGCTTCAGCAAGAAAACTAGTCATCCACTAGCTCTCACAATTCACAAATGACAATTTCACAAATGAGAAAAAGCTTCTTTTCATGGATGATTCCTGTATTTCATAAACATTATTAGTATTCTAAGGTTCCAAATCCATCCATAAACCAAAACCAAGTCGAATTGGTGTGGATGCTCATGCGATGCCATGTGACCCCTCTCTTCACCTTCCCTCTTCTCCCAAATTTGAGTAGGAGCCTCTTAGCATTCTCCAAATCCCAAATTCAACCTATAATATGCTCTATTCAGTCCTAATATGTTAGTATGTTAGTATTTAAGCCTTCACATCTGACTTGTATCATAACTGTCATAGAATCTCCATCATTGGTGTCATAGATGTCATAAATGTAAGGGGAATCTAGCCAAGTGTCCATGAAACTCCCATTTGGCTCTTCCTCTCCCATGTAAGTTACAATTAATCCAAAATTAGACCTATTAGACCTATGAAGTATATGGACAAGTATATTAACCTTATTATCCATCCCAAAACATTAGGATTCCCATAAATTTTAAATTACAAGAGGAGGATGGCATTTAACTTAGGAATTCTAGCTAGTGTGCGCCCGATTGTCTCCATGTGTCTTCATGCTCCATTGCCACTTCCATTTTTTTTTGTATTTATTTAATAAGATAAAATATTAATTATTTATCCCCTTCTAATTTCTAAACATCATTTATTATCCCCCTTATTCCAAATATCAAATCTTTCACCCCCAACCTAGGAAACTTGTGATTTTCCTCCTTGGCAATTATTTGACTTTTAGCATCCCTTTGACAACTTTCATGAACATGGAAAATGTGATTTGGCCATTGTGACCCAATTCAAAATTTGGGACATTACAGATACCTTATTGTTGTCATAGAAGAACCAACATTAGGAAGTCTTGCTGCTACCACAAAAGAACCAACAGTAAGAAAAGAACCCTTGCTATTGCCACATAAAAACTAACAATGAGAAAGAATAAAGCAACAAATATGCATGCTAAGGAAATTGAAAAAAAATGACAAGCTAGCCACAATAACCTACAGCAAAAGAAGCTATTGTGAACAAATATTAAGATGAGATTACTCTAAGCCCCCACATATGGATCATCATGGACCTCATGGTTTTCTTTTCACTCAAACATACACCAGAACATGGTATTTTGCTTCATAATTTTACGGTCATATTATTGCTTGAAGGTTGTTCTATCCCAATTTGGGAATTTTTTATGCATGTGGGCACTACAAATATTTTATGGCTACAAATTGCATTATACATTATGCTACAACTCTATTATCAGAAAATGATGCCCGAGGACATGATTTGCATTCAGTTTGGGGGGAGAAGGATTATTGTGCACTCTATGAAATTTCCATTACTGAACAGTCAATGCATTAATATGATACACACAATATAATTTTCATCCCTAGACTGAGGCAGATTACAATTTAGTTGATGAAGTTAATGATTATATCTTGTGTGCTACAAAAGTGCATATGTTTACAAGCAATTAACTGAAGATAAGGCCTACTCCACAAATGCATGCTTGTTCTGGCATTGAAAGATAAAATTGCAAATGTTACTTTCAGACCAACAGGTAAAACAAAATTTCAATATATGTTCAAAATTCAGAGCAACATGAAGATTTTGGCAGAGACAAATGGGTTCGATCATTTACCTTGAATGGAAGTGAAATCAGATTGAATGTTGCAACCTATAGGTAAGACTTTTCTTTCTTTTACAAGGGTCAATATCTACTAGAGGAAAATACAAGTGAGATAGATCACTGGCTGCAAATGCAAATTAGTGGTAAACTCAAAATTTTTCCAAATTTCTATAACAATCTTATATTTCCAAGATCTGATTTGCAACTTTATTAATGGGTATTCAAAGCACTTTGGAACATTATGTTTTTGTTGCCTTCATGCAATAGTGAGAAAAGTTGAAAATTCATTGTGGTTGAAATAAGGTTTTCCATACCTAATGGGTTCCTCAAATTGGATGTATTAAAGGATTTGATTCCTAGAACTTGTGTGCAATCAATTTGTTGGTTGCATTAAGCAATGGGTTGCAGATCTTAAACCATTTATTTGAAAATATTATGAGCTAATTTTCTATAGCAGCTTTTTTTCTTTGTCAATCAGTGCCACTATTATGGAGATGAATGTATTTTATGACCTGGAGTTATTGGAATTCTCAAGCAACAAAATCATAGTGTACACACAAATGATCTCCTTAGTTTTCATTTATGATGACAGAATGGCTAATAGTGTCTTATGCAACAACCTGAATTCATATACTTTTTTCTTTTAAAACAAAATAGAAATTGAAGTGGGCATATCTACCAAAAGCTAATCTGGGTCTTCGTGAAATTTGGTGAGTAGATGGACCAGGGTAATATGAACAATACCTCAAAGTTGTATCCCAAACCAGTTTGTATTTTGTGAAATATTGGTTCAAGAAGTTTAGCTACAACACATTTTTATTCATGTTTGTCTACAAAAAGTGCAGAATTTGATTTGATCATATATTTAAATTGGTAAGCTATATTTTTACAAAACTTGGATAAGGATTGAATAAATTCAGGATGAACAACTCTGGTAAGTTTCATCCCAATCCAATGCACCATTTTTGAGAAAATAACCATAATCACCTACAACCAATTTGCATTTTTCTTGAAACCCACGATGTCGGTTTCTCTAATTTTTTGTGTGGAGATGAATTAGAATGTTAATTACTTCATTGCAAAATTTTATCCCAACCCAGTTTGTATTTTGTGAAATATTGGTTCCGGAAGTTCAGCTGCAACACATTTTTATACATGTTCATCTACAAAAGTGTAGAAATTGAAATGACCATATATTGCAATTAGTAACTTGGATTCTTATTATTTTTGGATAAGAAGTGCATAATATCAATATGAACAATCCTAGTAAGTTTCATCCCAATACAAGGTATGGTTTTTGATAAAATGACCATAATCACCTACAACCAATTTGCATTTTTCTCGAAATCAGTGATGTAGCTGCATTGGACTAGCATCTGCCTGAAAAATTTCAACCAAACCCAGTTTGTTTTTTGGGAGAAAATGAATTCGGAATGTTTCTTCTCAAAAGGATGCAACATCATAAATCTTTCCTTTTTCCTGTTTCGCGCAATCACAACACCATAAATATTTCCTCTTTCTTGTTTCGTGCAACTGCAACATCGTAAATCTTTCATTTTCCCTGTTTTGCATAGCTGCAACACCATAAATCTTTCCTCTTTCCTATTTCGTGTAGCTGTAGCACCGTACATATTTCTTTTTTCCTGTTTCGCGCAGCTACAACATGGTAAATTTTTTCCTATTTTCCCATTTTAGGTAGCTGCAACTCCGTAAATATCGATCATTTTTTTCGCTCTGCTCAGCTGCGACTTCGTTAAAATTTTGCCCATTTTTTTCACAGCTGCAACTCTTCCATATTCATCCTATGTACACCTGCGACTCTGCTAAAACATTTCCTATCCTTCTACTTGTTGCAGCTACAACTCCCCTTGCATAGTAAAATGAAAAGCAACAAGTGAATGGATGCTACACAGGTATTGGGTTACATGAGGGCATGCAACAAGTTTAGTTTGGGGGTGATGTTGTGATTTGGAATTGTTTATTTTTTCATCACTTATGGACATATATTTCATCCTTTTTCTTCCCATTATCTCCCATTTATCATTCCATTTTCCATCCATTTGTTGTAACTGTGCGTAAAACAACATACTACTTCCATTGATGTTTTAAGTGTTTAATAATGATTCTTTTCCTTTATATTTGATGAATTGAATACTATTATGCATAATTTTACTAATGATTGTTTGTGGAGTGATTTTTCACGTATAGGACGCTCCTAGCTAGCTGTTACAGTGTTAACCGAAAATGCATGTCAAATAGGAACACTTTGATTCGTGTCTCGATTTGCGGGAAGATGGAGAAAAATATCGAAAATCCAAGACATGGGTTTTGTGCGTGACAACCTTATTTACTTGACTATCAAGGAAATTGCCAAACAAACCCATGGTTTATGATATACAGGTGGTTTTTTGAGAGGGTATTTTCCATATTTACTGTTGCGGCCAGTTCCAAAGATGTTAGCAGTTATGGCCGTGTTTCAATTGTTACAGATCACAAGTTGGGGGTTCAGTTCCTCATTTCCATGAGATAATTTTATGTATAAATATGTAATAAATCTCATTGAGAGTGGAGGATACAAAGTAATGTTATGATGTAGGATTTGATCCAGATCCATTGTAATCATTCCATTTTGATAATACATGTTCACAGTTTCTTAATTATGGAGTTGTAGACTTTCACTATGGAGATCCATCTCTGCTCAGTGGAAGAAGGGCCCTCTTCCCTGAGAAGATGCTGGTAGTGTTGATTGTAGGTGTTTTATTTTGTAAATGTGTTTATTTGTTAGTTAATTCATTCATTCATTAGATTTATCATAGTTGTTTTTATTATTTAGTTCATGCTTTCATAAAATTGATTATAGTTTTTTTTCTGTTAATTCATCTTGATAGATCGTTGGCCAACATAGCATTTATTCTAGGTTTATGTATTTAGATCTTGCTTTTTAAGAATTTATTTTGTTCAAGCATCATTATATTTACATTTTGGATTTATGAATAGGATTGGGGTTTTCTTTTCTTTTCAAGAAGGTGTGATCTAGTTTACAAAGAGTTTCGATTTCATAACAATAGATAACAGTGTCAGGTAGAAATTATGCTTGCATAGATCTTGCACGATATCTTTGGCATAAAATACTTCCTTGGGTTGATAATTTATGTTTAGCACTCTGCATGTTAATTTTTAATTAACTGGCATATAGTGGGCCCAACAAAACGGTAACTTCCCTAACTACCCTAACCATCTTAGGCCTCATAGCCTCTCCTCACCAGCAAGTATAAATAGAGGGGAGGGGTAGAGGATAAAAAGGAAAGTTTGAGAGAAAGGTTATGATGGAGAATTATCTTGGAGAGAGAAACAAGGAGGACTTAGTTCTTGGTCTGCAGAATAATTCTTGTCCCAGATAGGGTTTTAATGTTTCCAAAACTTCATTAATAAATAGTGAGTTTCTTCCATATACGTCTTAGTGCATTCTTTTGTTGTTATGAATGATGATATATATTTTTATTTATTTGTAAATGAAAATGAATATGTTCATATTTGTTTATATAACAATAAGAGATATTATGGAGAAATGACAATCTATGTTGCAGGTATTGATGAAAGTAAAGCTTTGAATCATTTGAAGAAGGGATTTAAATCTAGGATCAACTGTCTAAAAGAGGCATTGGTCCTACATACCTTTATTATCCTATTTATGTTTCAAAAACCTTGATGTTTGCAAGTCACACCCTTGTATGTTGGTGAACCTAAGCCCCCAATTCATAAGGTACATATTCCTCACAAAACATGGATAAGTGGAACTATCTGAGGTTCTGTGAATAGGATGGGAACCTGTTTTGTATTATGATATTTCTGCTCTGATTTTCTCTTCATTATTGTGTTTGAGCTTATGCCATAATTTTTGAAAAATTGCCAAAATCTCACTAGTTTGCGACACTTAAATCTTTTTTTTCATGGTTTTTAAGAAGAAATTGACTATATTATGAGAAATTTATGAAAATTTGAGAATTGTTTGGATTCGTTTTTGAGAAAGATGAAATAAACCTGTGTATTATGATGCATCTCCTGTGATTTTGCTTTCATTGCAGTATATGAGGTATTTTTCTGTGACTTTGTAGAATTGATTATACATTATGTTATATTAATATGGATCTTCTAGAGTGATTTTTTGTTTCTTTGCCTGGTGTTTTGTTTTTTTTGGAGTATTTTGTATACACTTATGGTTTCCTTCTAGCTAGCAGTAGGATAAAATTTTTGGGTTGTTGATGGGTTTTATAGTTTACACAACTCCTATTTAATATAATATAATTTACCAATAGTTCTACAAAATCACAAAAATACCTCATATACTGCAATGCATGAAAAATCACAGAAGATGCATTATAATACACAAGTTTCTTTCATCTTTATCATCGATCGCAGCCAAAGATTTCTCAAATTTTTAGAAATTTCTCACAATATAGTCAAGTTCTTATAAAAACCATGAAAACCATATATAAGTGCAGCAAATCAGTGAAATCTTGATAGTTTTGCAAAAATTATGGCAAGAGCTCATATACGATCATGAAGGGAAAATCAGAGTAGAAAGCTCATAATACAAACCTAGTGCTCGACCTGGTCAGAAAACCTCAAATAGTTCTAGTTATCGATCTCCTTGAAAAAGAGTCGAAGATTCGAATATGAGAGACGATGAATTATAGAAGAAGGGCCTAAGAATGGATTTGTACTCCAGTCGTTGATAGTTGTTATCCACTAAGTTTTGTAATACCCCAGCTTTGACCCTGTTTGCATTAAAAGATACATGATGTATATATTTTAATTAATCGTGGTGTGGAGCTAAAGGAAAAATATCCCCACCACTGATTTGGTTGTGTTATGTTTCGGCGATTCGAATTGTTGCTGATGTAATATCGTGCTATCTATCACCTTATAGTTTTGGCATCATGTAAATATGCATTTTAATTAAAATAAACCCCAACCAGCTACATCAATGCAACCATGATGAAAAGGGCATGAGTTTCCTAAGTATAAGGAGGGGGGGCGATTATTAAACCTTGGGCCAATGGGGAAAATCCATGTGTCAACTGTTGAACCTATTTAGTTGTCACCCACCCTTTTGAATCACTCACCTTTCCTTATCTCATCATTCAACTACCACATTAAAATTTCTGTTGATTAGTTGGGATAGTTATTGCTGGGAAGTGGTGTGTGGCAGGACTGTCAGCCCTTTCCCACATGCATAATCCACCAGCAGGATCATTCCCTCATGTAGAGAGCAGGATATGGAGGACAATTCCATTCTCCATTCTTCCATTTGATCTTGCTCATCCTCATGCATATGGGGGCTTTTTTTCTCACGGGCTTTTTTTCATCGTTTTCGTCACGTAGAGGGATGGAGAAACCGTTCTTGGTCAACCACGATCTTCCTGTGTATGTTTTCCTCCTGTCCATGATGAGAGTATGATTTCTCTTCCATTTTTGGACTGTGTAATTTTCCCGCTGTTTCATTGTGAGACCGGGGTTGTTTCTTCCCCATGTTTTTGTTGGTTGTGGTGTTCAATTACGTTTTGGGCCACTATGGATTCTTAGTGAGCCGTCTTCTTCCATCCACGATGTCCCTGTGAAGTAGCCATTCATGATTTCTTCTATGGGGGCATGTTTCCATACTGATTTTGTGGTTTGAGTATATGTTTTCCTTGCCCAGGCTGAGAGTCTGATCACCTCTTCTATTTCGGGCTATGTATTTCCCATTACTTCAATGTTGATATTGGGGCTACTATTTTCCCCATGATTTGTGGTTTGATGTGGGTTCTTTTTCATTTTGGGTTTGTTGTGTCTATTATTGAGACGTTTTGGCCACGATAGGGCCAAGAATGACTCACAATTTGGATTTCCCCACCTGATATGTGAACCGCTTGTTTTGCTGCATGTATGCAGTGGTTGGTTTTCGGACTGTGTTGGCTTGGCTAATTTGTTGATGGCCTGATAAACACAACTGTGTTGGATTTCTGATTTGTGTATTCTTGGCTATGTGTAAGCCTGCTTGTCCCTTATTCCTTGAGGAATCATGCCCAGATCGGGGGTGGAAGTGTTGCTAAGAGATTGATGAGCATGCTGGCCTATGGTTGGATGGAACGTTGTAGCGACATAGCTGATTGCGGGGAAAGTCTTCATTAAAAGATAAATACTCTTGACTATTTCATCTCTGCAATTATATCTACTGTTCCATGAATTATGATGAATATGTTAAATGCTTGAATGTATGGTTTTGCTTTCGATGTATGCTAAATAATTATGCATCTCTGCATGTTTTACTTCAAAGCATTTCAATTTGTCAGTTTTTAGTTATGTAAAACTTCAGGGGGCTAGTTTCCCGGGTTATATCATAGTGTGGTAGTGTCCTCTTTATGGGTCAGAGGGTAGGGGACATTGCAAGTTTCAATTAGGGTATTTTTCAAGTGAGCCACCAAGGATCAAAACAAATCACTTGTTCTTAATCAATGCTTGGAAGTTTCATGGTTTCATAAGGGCTAGTTGTGGCCTCTTTTGGATGTTCACACCCTTTTGAGGGAATTGTAATAAATGACATAGCATGAGGTTCTTTTATGTAAAATTTTTGGATTCTTAGAATTGTTCATCAAGGTCATCATCCTTGAGTGTTTTTTCCCTTCTTAATTATATAACATTGTTTTAACAGACATATAATTTGCAAGTTTTTCACTCAAAATCCTCCAAAGTTTGGATGGTGAGTTTGGTAATTTTTTTCTCAAAAAGATTATTAAATCCTAGGGTGTATGTAGTATACCATGGTATTCATATGACTATAGTTTGGTGAACATCCGATAAGTCTCCCCTAGGACTTTTTAATTTTTAGTTTTTTAATAAAATCACCGATAAGGTGTATTTTAATTGTAATATTTCAAAAGGTCATCGAATTGGTAATAGGCACACAATTTGGATCAAGATGCTCATTTTTTGATCAAGAGAACTAAGTTAAACCCTAAAACCACTTTTGAGAGTCAAATTAGTAATTTTCAATTATTAATTTGGATTTTCTCTCCAAAATGGCTCAAAGGGTCAAACAAAAGGAAAAATAGGAGAAACCCCCAATCCTAAATTAAAGTAATCTTGTATGGGACTTGTCTCTGAGGTGGCATACTTCTCTCCACTAAAGCGGGGCACATTCTCCTCAAGGAGGGCACAATCCCTCATGTGGTTGAGGTGGTTGGGAGAGGTGAAGGGCTCCCAAGACATTTGGCTCACCTCCTTTAAAGTGTAAACTCTTCATACAAATACTCAGGCCTTCCTCCCATGCATTTATCAACCCCATAAACCTCCTCTCGACTTGGAAAATGCGCCCCCCTTTGGTTTGAGCTCTTCTATGACTATAAAAGCAGGGTTCTCCTCCTCTGTCGAGGATTGATGTAAAGAATCTCTGTCATTTTGTATTGTTTCTATATTGATGAATAAAATTGTAGACTTTCGAGGTCTACTCCATGTTATGATATGATTTCTTTTGAATATGTGAGGTGACATTGTTAAATTTATGAGTTTCTTATTTTTGTTTAAATTGCTATCAGATCTAGCTTAGAATGTCATCCTAAGACACACAGAGTAGGAATTTATGACTGTAACTTGCTTACTAGTATTTTTATTTCAATATATAGGAGATTAATTTTTCGTATTCAATTGTATTTCATCTCTTTCTCATTTCCTATTTTTGAGTACACTAGACCTCAATTTCTATGCAGGGGTTTCTCATACATTTGTTTTGCAAGTTACATTTCCAAAGGAGGATTTAAAATCAGTTTTATTTTCTTCCTCTTTGACAATATCTCAAGTTTTTTCTTATTTCTACAGGGTCTCAAATTTTTTCATAAGAAGATCAAGTGGGGCTTCATGTTGATTTCCATCTTCTTAAAACAATCCCCTCTCCTCTTTCTCGTTACATAGTTTGAATATGAAAATTTGATAGATTTGATTTAAAATTATGATAATTTCAATATAATTATTTAGAATATCATATAATTTAGATTTATAAGTGCTTAAAAAGAATAATTTTTTGCTGAATCTAAAATTGTCATTTCAGTGCTTTAAAAACAACTAAAATTTTTCAATCTTTTGCAAGTACTGAAATTAGTTTTAGTTTTATCTTCTATTCATTCATTCCATCATATTCTAATAGTTTTAACTTTGATTTTTTTATCATGTCGAAAGAAAAAGAGGAGGAATCTCTACTCAAATTCCCAGTTTTGGGTCTCCTGGGACATCGAAAAACCCTTAGTTTTCCCCTCTTCTTCATTCCCCTTCACTCCATAAAGTTGAATAAATATTTAGGCCTATTTTATAGGGTCTAAGACATATTTTAATTTATTTTTTGGATATTTTATTAATAAGTAATAAAGAAGGAAACTGGGCTACCTATCGCCCACACTTCACCCCCCTTGGGGGGATTGGTAGTGTCACTTTCATCTCTTGAATTTTTCTAATATTCACATGAACACAATCTGATTTATTTGAAGGATATTTTAGTTATTTTTTACTTTTCATTTCCATATTTTAAATTGCTTAAATAGTTTTGTTCCCTTGCTCGTTGCCATGAAGTATGCTCTCTCCACCAACCAAAGGATTCTTGTTGATTAGTGTGACACATATCATGTGGATACTTTTAGGATTTATTTTTTATTTTGATGCCACAATATTTTTTTATTTAGTATACATTTGGAACAAATTTTTTTCCATTTCATTGTAATCTCTTTTCCATCGCAGGTTTGCCCAAAAAAAATGAATGTGCATTGATCAATTATTCACATCTAAATAATTAATTCACATAAATGAAATCAAAAAACTTATAAATGTTGTGAAAATATGACACAACACATTTTGACATTATTGGGAAAATTTCTCAAAGGAAGCAGGAACTACTGAACAGTGACCTTGAGATACAATTAGGCTACACCCTTGTTGGTGTAGTCTTGAACAACTTCTCATAGACTCTGATGCAACCCATATTTCCGAGTGAGGAACCAATTTTGTCATCTCCCTAGACATATTCTCATTACTTCATAACTATATCAAGAATCCCCCCTTCCCTTAAATAAATGCATTTTTAATAATTAAAACTAACCAAGACACATTGCAAAGCATTTCCTTTTTAGTAGCATTTTTTACTCCATTTGGAACTTATGTGAGTACATAACAATATTATTTGCATCTGGTTATCAATTTTTTCAATCTTTATATACTCATGTTATATGATGTTGAATTTTTAAACAATTTTGGATCAGTTTTACGACAAAATTATTTACCAAAAAAATATTAAAACAACTTAATTCCATCATTAACAACTAAAATATAAAGATCCTTAGTTGAATTCTTTCTTAGGGACCGCCCCCTTGGCTTTGTTAGGAGTTTGGCCTAAATGGAAGATTCAATATGAAGTGAAAATACTTGACTCAATACTTTCCCCTAAGGACACACCTAGCATCTTGAATATTTCTGTTTCACTTAACCCCTAGGTGTGTGAAAGATGGAAACACTTTTTGGCACCGTTGTCGAGGATAAATATTTTTATTCCGGGGTTACCACTTTCTTCCGTATTTTTTATTTTTTCTTTTCTTGATGAATGATTAGAGTAGATATTTGATTCTTTGTCTCAAGAATCCACTAGCATTTTTTTCTTTAAAGAAATAAAACAAAAAAAGAGAATTTTTTGTGAAATATTTATGATGCATATTGTTCGGTTCACATGGCGACTCCATTGAATGGATAAAACCCTTGTTTCTAACGAAAATTGTTGAAATTTATTATGTGTAGATGAGCTCATGCAAGCAGTAAAATTTTAAATCTCATTATTTTGACAGTTCCATGGTTATATCAAATGATTGATATTGAGTAAACAACATGGATGAGGAAAAAGCTCGGATTTTGAGTGAATATCCTTCCATTAAATTCTCAAACATCCTAGGATTTCCTAATTATCATAATAGTGAAGATATATCTGATCATCTACCTATATTTTGGGGAAATGAGCATGAAGAGGTCTGACATGTCGTATCTTTCCTTGAAATTGTAGTTGGATTCGATTTTTTGTATGAACATAATATGATCGAAATTTTTTGTTAGTGCTCTCCAAGGAAATGCTTGTGAATGGTATCTCATTTGTCTTCCAAATAAAGGTATTACTTCCTTTTTAAGCTTCCTGAGAATATTATTGAGGCAGTGGCATATAGGAGAGACTACAAAAGAATTTTTAGACAAGTCCTGGAAGGGTCCCTTTTCGTTTCCTTTCCATAGATATAGTATCATGAGGAAGACCTGAAATTACCTCCTCTCACGAGGATAGGAAATGATAGATATTGGGTTCTACCTCTAATAAATCACAATGAAGAAAAAATCCACAATGATTTGATTGAGTTTGTGTATGATGAGCCATTAAGTGAAAACATTATTGAAGACCCTCCTCATGTCGGATTAATAGAGAATATTGATGACTGGGAATCCTTTCATGATTATTTCAGTGATGATGATCACATTTGTATTCCAGATATACCCCAATATGAAACCATTATGGAATATTATAATGAAACTTATCCTGAAAATTGTAATGTGCATAATGGAACTCCTACCCGTTCTCCATATAATGATGACAGTATGGAAGGTTTACTTCCTTGTGATCTCTTTTCTCAAGAATATGAGTATGAAGAGGAGAAAAATCCTAGCCTTGAGCAGTATACAAATGATGAAGAATCCATTATGTCTGACCAATATGTTGATGAGGATTCCTAGATATTCATCGAAAATCCAATCTATGACATGTTTGAGGAGGAAAAAAATGAACCAATAAGTTTTGATGGTTTTGTTGATAATATTGTCTATGAAATTTCTAATGGAGGGGGTTTTGAGTATTTTGATGGTTTTATTGAAGATCATATCTATTAATTTTTTAAAGAAGAGAGCATGGATCTTATTTCCTTGGGAAATTTTGATATGGAAGAAGAGCTTGCAATTTATCCATATGATCAGTCTAAGCCATACATCAGTGTCAGTAATGAATACATAGAGAACTAACACAGTGAACAGTCAGATTGGGTGCAATTAGTTGAAGACATTTCATCCATGGTCTTAAAATACATGTGTTCCTTATGATGTGGAGTAGTTTGGGTCTTACACATAGAGTTATCAGAAAACAAGCCCTTTTGATGAATATGATGATGTGCCTCATCATATGGATTTGTATATTAGTCCTATCCAATCTTGGATAGAATAATCCCCCAAGAGGACTTGCCAGTTTGGGAAGTAGTTCGATGAACTTCTCCATTATTTTAATCTCCTTTCCAACCCTCCCATTTTGAAGTTTCATGCAAGTTTTCATTTCTTGGATAATGTTTCCTTACTTTGTTTGGTAACCAAAGGGAAAGAAAAAACCATTAAAATCACTAATATACTTAGGTGGCTACATTGGATGCTTGATTTTACCTAAGATATTTATTTTATCTTTCTTAGAGTAAGAAAATAAGATCCTTAAAGTGAGGATTTAATTTACACATTTCTTTTATTTACTGAGGAATAAAACTCTCTTTCATCAATTTGTTTTTTGTTGCTTTCAATAAAAAAAACTTTTGGATCATTGGTTCTTTTCATAAGACTTGTGATACTAACGTTTTCTTGTCAAGTTGATATGTTTTTCCATGGTATATAATCCACATATTTTGGTGTTCTCATATCCTCCCCTTGCCTAAAGACCAGATTGAGTGCACATCCCATAGTTGGAGCCGTATGTTATTTACTAATTTGCACTTAGGGCATTTGTCAAGTCAGCCACCAAGGATCGAAACAAATCACTTATTCTTACTCAATGCTTGGAAATTTTATGGTTTCATCAGTGCTAGTTGTGGCGTCTTTTGGATGTTCACACCCTTTCGAGGGATTTAAAATAAATACATAGCATGAGGTCATTTTATGTAAAAGGCTTGGCCTTCTTAGACTTGGTAATCAAGGTCAACATCCTTGAGAGTTTTCTCCCTTGTTAATTATATGACATTTTTTTAAGCGACATATTTTTCAAGTTTTTCACTCAAAATCCTCCAAAGCTGGGATGGTGAGTTTGGAAAAACATTTGTCAAAAAGGGGATTAAAACCTAGGGTGTATGTGTTATACAATGCTAGTAGTATGTCCATAGTTTGGTGAACATCCTATAAGTCCCCCCTAGGTTTTTTTAATTTATAGTTTTTTAATAAAATCATCAGTAAGGTGTATTTTAATTGTAATATTTCAAAATGTCATAAAATTGGGCCTAGGGATCCAATTTGGTCACGAGGATGCTCATTTTTGGATCTAGAGACCTAACTTAACCCCTAAACCCACTTTTGAGAGTCAAATTAGTAATTTTTAATTATTAAATTAGATTTTCTCCCCAACAAGGCTTAGAAGGTCAAATAAATCGAATAATAGGAGAAAACCCCAATCCTAAATCAAAGTAATATTGTATGGGACTTGTCTCTGAGGTGGAAGGGTTATTTAGGGTCTTTTATGGGGAATTGATGGGCCTAGAGAGTATATCCAACCTTCTCTTTGAGGTGTCAGACAAATCTCCACTAAACGGGGTGCATTCTCCTCCGGGAGGGTACAATCCCTCATGTGGTTGAGGTTGTTGAGAGAGGTGGAGGTGTCTTGATACATGTGAATCACCACCTATGAGGTAGTATCCCCTCAACCCAACAACCCAACACTCAAGCCTTCCTCCCATGCATTTCTCAACCTACTAAACCTCCTCTCCACTTGGAAAATTCCCGCCCCCCTAGGGTTTGAGATCTTCTGTGGCTATTAAAAAACGGTTCTCCCCCTTTGTTTAGGATGAATGAAAAGAACCTCTATCATTTTGTATTGTTGCTATATGGATGAGTAAAATTTCATACTTTCAAGTTCCACTCTGTGTTATCATCTGATTTCTTTCTACTAATTGAGGTGACATTGCTAAATTTCTAAGTGTTTTATTTTATGTTTAAATTTCGATTAGATATATCTTAGAAGGTCATACTAAGACACATAGAGTAGGAATTTATGGCTCTAAATTGGTAATTGGTATTTTTATTTCAAGAGATAGGAGAGTATTTTTTCATATTCAATTATATTTCAACTCTTTCTCATTTCCTATTTTTTATTACACTAGATCTAACTTTTTATGCTAGGGTTTCTCATAGGTTTGTTTTACAGGTTACATTTTCAAAGGAGGATTTGAAGTTGGTTCTGTCTTCTTCCTTCTTGAAAATATCTCAAGTTTGATCTTATTTCTACAAGGTCTTCAAATTTTTCATAAGAAGATCAAGTGAGGCTTCAACTTGCTTTCATTCTTCTCAAAAAAATTATCTCTACTCTTTCTAGTTATTTATCATATCAGATAATTTATATTTATAAGTGCTTAAAAAGAATCATCTTTTGTTGAATCTAAAGTTGTCATTTCAGTGCTTTAAAAACTAATAAAATTTCCCAATATTTTGCAATTACTGAAATTAGTTTTAGTTTTTATCTTGTATTCATTAATTCCATCCTATTATAATAATTTAACTCATTGTTTTTTAGCAGGTCCAAAGAAAAAGAGGATGAATCTCTACTAAAAATACGAGTTTGGATCTACTGGGACATCGAAAAACCCTCAGTTTTCCCCTCTTCTCCAT
Organism: Pseudotsuga menziesii; assembly: GCA_001517045.1. NCBI lineage: Eukaryota > Viridiplantae > Streptophyta > Pinopsida > Pinales > Pinaceae > Pseudotsuga > Pseudotsuga menziesii. The sequence goes on along the minus strand of LPNX010821397.1, from coordinate 10,529 downwards.
TCCCCTCCACTCCATAAAGTTGTATAAATATTTAGAAATATTTTATAGAGTATAAGACATATTTTAATTTCATCTTGATTATATTGTAATCATAATTAATAAATAAATAAAGTTGGATAACAACATCCACACTTCATTCCCCCTTCTAGGATTGGTAGTGTCTCTTTCGTCGCTTGATTTTTGCTAACAATCGCAAACACAATCCACTTTATTTGAAGGATGTTTTAGTTAATTTTTAATTTTCATTTCAATATTTTAAATTGTTTAAATAATTTTGTTCCTTGGATCGTGGCCACAAAGTTTGCTCTCTCCACCAACCAAAGGCTTCTTGCCGATTATTGGTGGATGATAAAAAAGGGACACATACCCTGTGGATTCTTTTAGAATTTATTTTTTATTTTTTTGCCACAATATTTTTTCTTCAGTATACAATTGGAACAAACATTTTCCCATTTCGTTGTATGCTCTTTCCCATCACAGGTTTTTACCGAGATTTGGGATAATCAAAAGAAGGAATGCCAACTGATCAATTTTTCACATCTAAATAATTAATTCATAGTAATAAAATCAACAACCTTATAAACATTTTGAAAATATGGCACAACTCCTTTTGAAATTATTGTGAAAATTTCTCAAAGGAAGCGGGAACTATTGAATAGTGACCTCGAGATATAGTTAGGCTACACCCTTGCTCGTGTAGTGTTGAACACCTTCTTAGAGACTTCGATTCAGCTGAAATTTTTGAGTGAGGAACAAATTTTGTCATCTCTACAGACATATTCTTAGTACTTCACAAGTATATTGAGAATTCCTCTTCCCTTAAATCATCTCATCTTTAATAATTAAAAAATACCAAGACACGTTGCAAAACATTTCCTTTTCAACAGAAATTTTGACTCCATTTAGCACTGATCTGAGTACATAAAATATTATTTTCATATAATTATTTACCAAAAAACTCCTAAGACAACTTAATTTCATCATTAATAACTAAAGTATAAAGAGCGTTAGTTGAACCCTTTCTTAGGGACTGCCCCCTGGCTTCGTTAGGAGTGTTGGCCTAAACTGAGCATTCAAGATCAAGTTATAGTACTTGAATCGAGACTTGCCCCTAAGGACACACCTTGCATATTTAATATTTTTCATGCGCTTAACCCCCAGGTGTGTGAAAGGTGGAAACACTAAGCACAAGTAGTATCTCCCTTATATGTTCCGAGCATACATATAACAGAATTGGGAAGTTGTCTAATGTCACCCCTTAACATTAACAACTATAACCAGATTTCAAGTGTTTCCTTCTAGATACGGAAAATAACCCTTTCCCAACCAATTGACTATGCTCGCTTCCTCTAACAAAGGTTTTCCTACAAAGTGGCTTATATTTCAATTATAGATATTTCCAATTAAAAACACATTATGTTTATGAGATATTCCTTCATTTTACTACATAATAATTTTTATACCACCCAATACCTATAAAACCGCCATACGTTACTTTAATATTTAAAAACTGATCATCATATTTAGGATATTTTTGTTAGTCTTCTTGACTATTTCCCTAGGTACTATACTGGTAGTTGGCCTCCACTTGCATTTTTTAACAATGCTTGCCATGATTACACCTAGGAGTGCACTTATCCTAGTTCTAGATAAGATTATTTTTTCTTTAAATAATTCTGAGTTTAAACGAGTGCATATCCTTCTTTTTTTGTCTTAAAGTGGTAAAGGATATTAAAACTAGTCACATGGAAACTATCTTCTTTTTTTCCCAAAACCTCCTCCATCTTTTTTTCTCTAAAGACCATGATTTTATTTACATTCCATCAGACATTGGATGCCACACCTGATTTATCTAATTCACGGCATCCTTTACTTGTTTTGAAAGGGTTTTATGCACCTACAGGGGATTTTTTATTTAAAGTAAGGCTACCTTTCGTGAGGATTTGTCTTTCCTTGCAAGGAATTCAAATAGCTGATATAATAATATATTTTGATAGCCATACCATTTCCCTAGTTTGGATGGTGTACACATATTGAATAGAATTTTTTGTTATGCACTAATTCAATGTCCAATTTTTAGTGAAATAGATGCATATTGCTTAGTAATTTCTATTGAGTTCAATTGTGCTATGGGATAAATTGTTAGATGGTATCTAAGAGTCCTTAGCTCAATTGTTCTCATCGCTATTTTTATTTTTTATTGCAATATTGATTCTCGCTATTTGAGGGGAACATTCACTCTTCATATGGAGTAGTATTTGAATCCATGGATCAATCTCAACCTATCATCTTGACTCTATTTAATTATTTGGAATGGAAGGTGGAAATGGAGATCTTGTTGAGGAGTAAGGGACTCCACAGGGTGACAATTGAAATTGAACTTGAACCTAATGCATTAGTAGAGAACACCAAATGGAACAATAGGAGAGATGTGGGTTATGGTCTCTTATGTCTCAGTATTTCAATTCTCCATATTTTCCACCTAGATGGATTGACTACTCCAAATGAAGTTTCAGAGAAGATTCAAACCTTGTTTGTAAAGAAAAATTAAATTAGGAGACACAAAATGGAGAATGAGCTTTTCTAATTGAGTCCAAACAATTTTGAGACTTTACAAGACTATTTATCCAAGTTCAAATCTCTTATTCTTCAACTAAAGTAGTGTGGACTTAAAAATAAGGATGAGAAACTAATATTGTCCATACTTTAAAATTTAGGCCTTGATTATTCAATGTTAGTTTTGGCATTCCATAATCCGTGTCGTGTCCAGGTGAATGCTAGGGAAAATAGTTGACTGAATGAGTTGAGTACTATTATGGTAGAAGCATACAAAAATGAACAACAAAGAAGGAAACACACTAGCTCGACAAGAATATACACACAGAGAATATGCAATAATTCAAACCAATTTATTACTTTTGCTCCATGAAAGATGGAGGAATCATATGATAATAAAAAATATGTATATATTACATAATGTACATTCTTATATATTATTTTGAGACACTTGGGTGACTACCCGCTACATTCAGTTACAAAAGAAGTTATAACGGTTAGAATTTCAATCGGCACAGAGCATGCTAGTATGCTGTATTCGAGGAAGACCTATCGAGGGAGAACCTATTGAGTGTGAACTTGTCAGCTAAATATGTAGAGGAAAAAATTTCAAAGGCGAACCTATTGGTGAAGGAAAACCTATCGAAGGTGAACATGTCGACAAAGGAGAACCTGTCCAAGGTGTACCTGTTGGTTTCGAAGGCGAACCTGACAAAGGAGAACCTGTCAGCTACTAGTTGGATCATTCCTCCTTCCTTATGAAACAATGGTATCCATTTTGTATTCATTTAGGTGAGGAAACTTATCAGGCACTTCATTAGTAGAGTACCATTTTACTTGTGCGAGCAGCTATCTAACATTAGCCACTTGAAAAAAGGGAATGGATTTCGTCCTTGTAAGTTGTATGCATTGTCCCATAATGGTGTCACAAAAAAGAGGTTCCTAGACATCTAGATGGATGGATTCGGGATCTGGTTCTTGCAAGTCATTCTGTTCCAACAATGGTGCATGATATGGTCGAAGAATATCTACATTAAAAACTGGATGTAGGCCAAGGCATGCAGGAATCTTTCATATTTCTGTATGGACCAGTGAAGCACTCTTTCTTTAGATGTAACTAGACCTAATCCCTATTTTGGAATGAATGAGGAATACGATGCTTGTCGTGTTAGGCATTATATTTTGAATTTTATCATTGAAAAATTTATTGTGCTTGCTTCTGGACTTTGTAGATTTGATCTCTAAACTTCAATGCTTTCTCAACTTCTTGTCCTTTGAAGTAGGTGTCTTTTGACTAAGTCAAGGAACTAATTAAGTCGATAGGCGATGAGGATAGAAATCTGTAATAGATATCAAATTGACTCTTTCTTGTAGATTTTTGTTGGGCTTGATTGTAGCTATGTTGTATGTATAGAACACTGTCATCCCATGTTCAATGATGCTTGTGGTTGTACATGTGAAGTAATTTTATGATTAAGTTGTTTATAAATTCCATCTGTCTATTTGTTTGCAAATGGAATGTTTTCAACAAAGAAAGTCTCATGTCAAGTCATTGCCAGAGAATTTTCCAAAAGGTGTTGACAAATATGGCATCTCCATCAAGAATAATTGTCGTTGGGAGGCCATAGTGTTTCCACACATGTTCAAAGACGAGTTGAGAAGTTTGTTGTGCTATCATAGTATTCTTGCATGCTATGAGTACAACCATTTTGGAAAATATGTCGACTACTACTAGTATCGCATCATGCTGATGTTTGTTGGTAGGATATCCTATCAATTAGTCCATATAAATAGATCCCATGGTTGACTAGGAACTGGAAGGGGTGTATACAATCGTTTTCGTCGATTTGATAGTTTAGCAATGGCACAAACCACGCACAATCGAATGTACTTGTTGACGTCATATTTAAGTGAAGGACAATAGAAATATTTTTGGAGGATAACAAGTGTTTTTACGACTCCAAAATATATTGTGGTCTTGCTTTAGTGTGCATCCCAAATGAAATTATATCGATGCTCATGAGTCAATACACAAAGTTGTCCAATCTTGTATAGCAAGATGGCTTTCATGAAGTAGTCAAAATTTCACAAATTTTCGGTCTGAAGCTATCGATAGGTTCTAGAAAAATCGCACTATATGGAATACAATTGTGGCCAAGTAGTGGTGTCATAATCCTGCATACTCATCACTGTAGACAGTAGAGTAACAGGTGGTCTGTTGAGACAAACGACTGTGGAATTGGATTTTCCTTTTCGATACTTAATTACCAACTAAAATTGTTGCAGGTAATTAATACACTTAATTTGTCGGGTTGTCTATAGTATCAACTATGCCGAAGTGAAATTCAAAGGCTTATGGTCAGTCAAGATGACCATGTCCCTACCAAGAATGTAGTGTCTCCATTGCTTGAGAGCTTGCACAATGGCGTACAATTATTTTTCATACGTCAAGTACCTTCTTATTGTGTCATTGAAAGTCTTGGAATGAAACATGATTGGGTGACCTAACTAAGTGATCACTACGTCGAGGGCATAGTCTAATGCATCTGTATCAATATTAAATGGCTGATGTAAATCAAGTAACACAAGTACTGGTGCAAGACAAAGCTTGTTTTTTATTTGTTCAAAATATTGTTGTTGTGTTAGTGTCTATTTGAAGACATTTTTCCCATTTCCTTTCATCAACCGATTCTAAATCCATGTGATGTGGCTGAAGCCAAGTATGAATCATCAATATAAATTCGACAAACCAAGAAAACTTCTTAGTTCATGAATTTTTTGAGTAATGGGCCATTCTTTGAGGATTTGTACTTTTTTTTGGTTGACATGAATGCCTGCAGAGTCAATTACATACCCCAAATACTTGATGTTGGTCATTGTAAATGAGCATTTGTCCATGTTCATATATAACCGATGTTACTGGAGAGTGTTGAAAACTTTTCGAATATGTTGGACACCTTCTTCCCATGATCGACTAAAAATCAAGATATCATCAAGATAGACAATGACACATTTACCAATGAAAATTCATAGAGGGTCATCCATATATCTCATGAAGGTTTTAGGTGCATTGGTTAAGACGAAAGGCATGAGTAACCATTCAAACAATCCTTCCTTGGTTTTGAAATCCATTTTCCATACATTAGATTGGAATCTGGTGGTACCCTCACTTGAGGTTGAGTTTCGTAAATAACTTAGCACCTTTTAGATTGTTGATGAGTTCATCAATCCATGGAAGAGGGTATATGTTCTTTAATAAAATTTTGTAGAGAGACCGATAGTCGATGCACTTGCACCAAGTCCCATATTTATTTGGAACTAAGACAACTGGAATTCCACAAGGGGAGGAGCTAGGGAAGATATGACCCTTGTTGATCAAATCCTATATTTGTCTACGAATCTCTTCATTTTTTAGAATGGATCTTTTGTAAATAGATGCATTATGTAATGGAGAACCAGGAACAAGTTCAATAGAGTGTTTTACTTGACAATGCAGAGGTACTCTGTCTAGTTCTTGAAATATGTTCTAGTATTTTTCAAGAATGTTATCGATATATTTTTATTTTGGGAGCTTCGTTGGTCGGTGAGTTGACTCATTGCTGTAGTATTCCTGGAGTGTTGAGGCTTGATCATGGTTAATGCAAATTTTTGACCATGATTGGTAAGCTTCTTTATTTTCTTGGCAGATAGCATAGCAACCATTGATGTGGGTTTTCGCTCTGGTATGCCATACCATTGGTTTTGGATTTTGACAATGACCTTCTGAGGTCATGGCGGATATGTATCATGTCGATCCCATAGGTAGGGTTTACCGAATAGGGAATTGGCTATGAAAAGCGGTGCCATGTCATAGAGTACTTCATCTTGAAAAGGATTAATGAAGTAGGTGAGTTGGCATTGTCGTGGTTTCCTTAGTTCCCATCCATCCTTCATCCAACTGATATTATAAGGCTATGGATGCAGAGCGGTGACAAGACCTAATTTCTTCACAAATGAAGTTCTTCTCGCTACCATTATCCATAATCAAATGTAATGGATTATTTTGAAGCCATATCTGTGTATGGAATAAGCACTGTCATTCCTCATCATCGACGATGGTCGACACTGTCAGAATGGTCGAGGTCGAAGACAGGAGGGTTGATGCATCTGAGTCAGATTTTATGAGGGTTATGTAGGACAAGTTAGATTTCAACAATTTCACCAAAAAATTCATCCTAGATTTGCATTATGATATATCATGCCATGATCAACTGTGATAATCACACCATTTCCCTGCTAGGTTCTATTCATTGCGATCCTTCTTGTATTTCTGAAATTTTTCTTTTGATGATCAGGATTTGGTGGAGTCTACTGAGAAGGATTCTTGAACTTGTCGGAGTCGGTTGGCAACGTCTTGTCTCAAAAATTCAATAATGTTTATATGAAGATGACTAATTATTAAATATTGATTATTTTATTGTATGTGGATGCAATTTGTATGACATGAATTTCCACTAAAGAAATAAATTCCTTAAAACGTGGTTTCAACCAAGCCTCTCTATGACATATTTGGGGGTACACTTAAATAATTATTGAGGCTTGAGATATCTCAGTCCATATCTAGGTTTAAAGTATCTCAGTCCATGTATTCTTCATACCTTCTAAATAAATTCAAATTGGAAGATTGAAATCCAACAAAAACTCATTTCCTTTCAATAGTGAGGCTTGAATATGCAAATTCAACTCCTTTGGTGAACACTACCTTGTACAAACAACTAGATGGTTTTTTTCTCTGTCTCACTCACACTTTACTTGATATTGCATATGTAGTTAGTGTTGAATCTATATACATGGAGAAGAGAGATTAGATTCATTGGAGGGAAACAAAAATAATGTTGCATTATGTCAAGGAGCCAACAGACATGCAATTTACTATGTTGCAAAATATGCCTTAGATTTGATTGGTTTTAATGATTCTGATTGGGATGCAGATAACACTGATCAAAAATAAAATTCAGGATAGGCATTCATGGTTGGATGAGGGCCCATGTTTTTTTCAAGCAAGAACAAAAGTTATATTTCACTCTCTTCAACTGAGAAAGAATACAGAGGAGCTCTGAATGCAACTAATCAATTTTTGCGGTTGTAAGGAATACTTACAGAGTTTTAGATTGATTTTGGCACTCTCATAGACATATTTTGTGAAAAATAGATATTTATAAGGATATCAATAGCTCCTTTTATGAGGAAATGAACCAAAAATATATAGATTCATATGCACTACATCAAATGACTAGTGCATGATCACATCATTTCTCTGCACTATTGCGCATCATCTGAACAAGTTGCAGACATCTTAACCAAGGGATTCTTAGACAATAAATTAAACCATATAAAATCATTTCTTGGGTCATCTTATCACATGGTGAATAAATAATGAACATAATATTTAAAAAATTTGTTCATGTCCATGTTTTCAGGAGAGGTTGTTTCTTGTAAGGTTTTCCTTCTTTCCTCATTTTTTGGGGAAAAGAAGTATGTAACATGTGAATAATACTTGTTTATATTCCCTATATCTATACTATATCACTTATATTTCATGTAATTCATGATCCGTGAGGGGTCTTAGAATATTCAAAAACCCATGATACTACTTAGCATATCTTCATTAATCCTTACAATTAATTTCCTAGATACTAGAGTCAATAATTGGCCTCCACTTGCATTTTTTGGTCAACAATTTCCATGATTACACCCATGAGATCATTTATCTTGATTCTGGATAATATTTTATTTTATTTAAATACTTTCTAGTTTGGAATGGATCATATCCTACTCTTCTATTTTTACCTTCCTTTGTTTTTACCTTAAAGTGGAAAAAGATAAAACTAGTCACATAGAAATTGCCTCCGTTTTCCCCAACAAATACTCCATAATTTTTACTATGAAAATAACTATCTTCTTGAATTTTATTCCCTCATTAGCTTCCATAGTGAATTTAGATAATTAGTGACCTCCTTGACTAGTTTGGAAAGTGGTTTTAGCACATAAGGAGATTTTTATTATTTAAAATAAGCCTTTTTTCTAGAGGATTTTCTTTTCCTTCCAAGGAATTTGAATCACTGATGTAATTATATGTTTCAATAGTTATACCTTTTTCTTCTTTTTTCTGGTGTAAAATTTTTCAATATAAGTTTGTGTTATGAACCAATTCAGTTCATGATTTTGAGTGAAATTAATGCATATTGCTTAGCAATTTCTTGTGAGTTCAATTGTGCTAAGTCCAACATAAATTTTCACATACCCTACTTCCCACTTCACAATATAAAACCCCTATTTATGAATGAATGTGATAAGATATTGTTCAACAAGGTGAACCCCCTGTGTAATTAAATGGATTTAAAAAAAATATATATATTATTGAAATAAAAAATTTAATGCCTATATTTTTTTTTATAAAAGAAATTTCCTTCTCTTTTTCTAAGTTATTACTCATACATACATACATACATACATACATACATACATACATACATACATATATATATAGATTAGTTACAGTAGAAACACACACACACAAATATATGTCTTACGACAATTTCCTCATATGAATTCCATGTATACTTGTTAATTATTTACTAAGGTATTCTTTTAATGACCTAATATGTCATACCATAAAAATAACTAGTATATTATTTAGCTTCTTTTCATTTCGGAACTTAATCATAATTTATTGCATCCTTTTGCAGCACTAGGATATCATTTATATCCATAGATACTTATTATATTTACTTAACAACACCTAATAGTAGTCATCCTTATGCTAACAATTAGGTCCTAGGAGATCCTTAGTCCCTTACGACAAATAATAGTTTCTTCAACATCCATATCTAGGACTATCCGCTAACATAACTTATGTGATAATTATATCCTTAAGTGTCCATCTAGTGAAAATATTTACATATTAGGAAGTAAAATTATGAGGATAAAACCCTAAACTTGGATATTGATTTTCATTTAGAATTGACATGGAAAGGCATAAGATCCAAATTATTATCGAATCAAATTACAAATATGTGCATGGTATTCCCATAAGGGTATGATTTTAGTATTAATGTGCTACAATAGAATGAAATATTTTTTGACAATGTATAAATCTAGTTGAAGTGGATTCCTTCCTAGGTTAGGGGTGGTCTCTTGGTGGGGAAACATACACCAAATAGAGAACTAGTAGGTTAGGTGGAAGGTTGTTGTCAAGTATTTAGTCACCCTTAGTTTCCATGGAATTCAATATAAGTAAGCCCTTTTGTTGAATGACCCAATGACTAGGGGATATTAATTACTTGACTGCAACGTTCCACCCACCCTACTGGATCTTTGTTCGACATATATTTTTCCACGGTGACACCATCCAGAGCTAGGTAGGAATCCACTAGAGATAGAGTTTATACTTTTTTCAAAATACCTTCCAGCTTCTTGTAACATAATCATACTAAATTCATACCTTTATGGGAATACCATGCACATATTTATAATTTAATTTGATAATACTTAGCACTTTGCATCTTACCATGTCAAGTCTAAATGGAAAAATATTTGAAATTTCAGGGTTATATCTTGATAGTATTACTTCATAATATTTAAATATGATAATCATTAACCCAGAGATGAACCCTCACATGTTTACATGCCAAGAAATTTAATGAGACATTATACATGTGTTTAATACACAACTACTAACTCGCCGAGGAGCTCTACTCCTCTCAAACTCATGAGAAATCAATCATAAATTATAGGTTTGTATTCCACATAGGGTATGTATTTCTTTTAACACTTAAAATATAATAATAACATTAAGAATAAGTGCAATAGGGCTACACACTTCTCCCTTTCATTAATCCATACGACATTATGATACATGGAATCATAGGGGATACACCCTTCTCCGATATTCAACCAACATAAAATAATATTGGGATTGGGTCTATTCCCTC
>LPNX010821365.1:0-20817 GCA_001517045.1 Pseudotsuga menziesii | reverse complement strand
TTATTCAATTCCAACGAGAGACTATGTTCAAGCATTTTGTATTGCATTTCTTCTCAATTTTGATAGGATTTATTTATCTATAGATATCAAAGAGAAATTGTAATTCTTTCAGGTTAATATGTTAATCTTATTAAATACCATGATTGTTATATTCACATTTGAAATGTCTTTTGTCAAATGTGTTTTATCTGATCATTATGTGTTTCTTTTGCAATTGCTCCATTCAGCTATGCACATCTATCTCCAAAACAGATGCACCAATTTCTCAAAGCAAATAATTCAAAAAAATCTTTACACTCTAGAGAAGAGAAAGGGCCAGTTCGATTTCGGAGGACAGGGATACCATGCTCATTTTGCAAGACAATATACTTTGCAACTGGACCAATATGTTTGCAACACCATCTTTTTGTTGAATCCTACAAGAATTATTATTGTTCATTTTGTACTTTGATTCATATCAAACCTGTTTTTATTTTTTTTATAGTTGTTACTGCATCAATTATAACAACACATTGGAGTGTTTTCTTGATGATATTAATTTTTTTCGTGCCATGCCAAAGTATGATGTGATGTTAATTATAAATCCCATTTGGCATTGTTCTCTTTCTGAAAAGCAATGTGTAAAAATATGTTGTGGCATCCCATGCCAAATTGTAATGTGACATTAATTGGAAATCTCTACTTGTTGTTTTTTAAAAGTGTTAATTACATTAAACTTGTTATTTATTGTGATTTGGATTATTCTAATATTTTGAGAAATTGCACTATTCCATTTTGTTGTGGTATTACGGTTAAAAGAAGCTACTCTAGGAAGTTATTATTTTACAACATATTGCCTTTTCCCATACACTCTTCGCATGCAAAGAAGACTTAGTGTTCCTCGTGAATTTTGATGATGCTTGGAACCATGCATAATTTTTCAACCCCCATCACTAGGGATTTATATAAGCCCATGTTAATGTTTGTAGCGTGGGAGGTTTCATCCTTTAATAGATTCAAAGAAATAATAATATTTTATTCTTATTTTATATTAATGTGTAAGTTGGTTTAAAGGTTACCTCTTAAACAAGTATAAATAATATTTTATTATTATTTATTATTATTTTATATTAATGTGTAAGTTGGTTTAAAGGTTACCTCTTAAACAAGTATAAATAATATTTTATTATTATTTATTATTATTTTATATTAATACATAAGTTGATAAAAAAATATGAAAATGTTAACAATTAAATAAGTACAAAGAGAAGTGGCGACCTTTCATTTATTTGTATATCCAATTCAATTCTGGTTAAGTCTGTTTTTTTTTTCACTTGTATATCTCATGTAATTTGAATCCTAAAATATATTCTCTATTAAGGAGGGTCGCACGGTTTCTTCCCTCTAGAAGGGTTTTCATAATAAATTCTAAATTTTTGTGTCTTCAATAAACATAGGCTACTTCTTTAATCACCAAGGAAACAGGAGGTGGCCCAACGTAAAATTTCACTACTATGGCCATTACTAAAGTCTATAGGTAGATTTCTCTAGCAATTAGTAGTATCTTTGCGAGTATACAATTAGCTTATAGTGCGAGTCACCTCCTGAATTTAATTCTTAATTCAATTTTAGCTCTGTAAGTCCATTTCTAGACAGGTGACACTAAATGCAGTCCAAGGGAAACGAGGACTTTGAGAAAGTGACCACATAATTTAAATTTCAATACATATATAACCCCATATCTATATAAATTCCAATACCTATATAATCCTTTCAACTTGGTGATCCAATGTGTTATAATGCTACAAAAAATGATAATAGATATGAAGATCAGAATAACTGAAAGCATTATCCTTTTAACTTAGTGACTCATAGCCTTGACATGTGATGCAACTCATAGTTTTTACATGTGATAATGCTGCAGAAAATGATAACAGATATGAAGATCAGAAGAATTGAAAGAATTATTCTTGTAACTTAGTGACTCATAGTTTTGAAGGCTCACAAGAACGAGCTACATCATGGGATAAAGACCCAAAAGATCCAAATGCACAATTAGGAAATCCCCAATGAGTCTATCCTATCAAGAAGATTGTATCATAAGAATTGAATTCTTAATTGAATTTTAGTTGTGTAAGTCTATTTATATTTGTTCAAGTGTAAATATCCTACTTTCTCTTTGGTTATTTCTCATTCTGTACTCTTCCATCTTGATGTAAATTATGAAAGATTCATTTGATTGAACACTTGTCTCACGGATTTCAATATTACAAATTACTAAGTTTGAGAAAGGAGTTCCTATCATAACCTTTTATTTAAATATTGCAAAGTATTTAAGTTGAGAAATGAGTCACCATAATATTTTTTTATAAAAATAGAGACATTTTATAATAACAATTAAAAATACAAATATAATATATATATATATATATATATATAATAAAAAAAATAACGAGAAGATAGAAGCAAGTGTAATAATTTCTATTAAAATATATGAACTCTTATATAATAATGGTAATAAACTCAATTTTTTACTACTTATAAACTCAACTTTTAACCATCAAAATAAAACAGTTAAATGAAAATTCAAATTTCTAAATCCAACAACATACAAAGTTACATTTTAGTTTTAAAAAGAAAATAGTTAAATGAAAATAAAGGTTGAATATTAATTTAAACGCTTATTAATCCAACCAACTGCTTATGAATTTAAAAACTTCCAAAAAATATCAAAGTACTTAGACGAGGGGCATTTATCAAATTTACATAAATAACTAAAACTCATCAAATAACTAAAATTCATTAAATTTACTTAACCAAGTAATACATAGCCCTTGTATGTTATGCAAATGAAGATTCAAAAAAAAGCACACACGATGGTAAAAATTACTTGCACTTACTATTCCTATGTGTTGATTCTTGAGTGTAAAAATCCTCTAGCAGTCAAGGAATTCGACCTCACTATTTTACAATAAGCATGATTGCTCATATGATCCTGTTCTTGCTTCTTTGGGTATCCATTATGACAACCTTAAATTGGATACGTCCTATTATCAAATGATAAATTAACTTATTTGAAACTGGTATTTTTAACTAAAAGCTACATGTTTTTAGCAACTGGTAAAATAAAGACAGAGTTTGAATATTAGATCACTAAAGGCTTCTCAATCCAACCAAATAGCTCTTAATTTAAATGCTTCTACAAAGAATAATGTACTTGAATCATTGGCTTCTCAATCCAACCAAATGGTTATTAATTTAGATGCTTCCAGAAAGAACAATGTACTTGAATCATTGGAATTCAACAAATGTACAGAACTAACTAAGAGTAATTAAATCAAATTCACATAACTAACTAATATATGTAAATGCAGACTAGTTTATTTTGTTTAACCTTCATTAGACTCCCTCAGCAACTAGCAACTATATGTTAATGTCCATGCTGTGTTCCCTATGAATATAGTTGATATATGTTATGCAAATGAGACACCACTACGTTACAAACTAAAGTACTAATAGAAAATATAAATCACAGTTAAAGAAGAGAATTGTTACATCAAATTGTTCATCAAAGTATGAGAGGGTTGAGGTGTAAAATTCCACACATGTCCTTATATCACCAGACTGAAACTTTTTATGCTCTTCGAATCAAGATAACTCAAATCCATATCAAAGTCAAAATACATAAAATCGATATCAACAGATTGAACCTTTTTCTGTTCCTCAATATTATGATTTAAGTTCACCTCGGCCACTCTGTTTTTCCACGCAATACAAATTATCATGATCACAGAATAAAAATCAAGTAAGTTAAAATCACACGGAAGAAAAGATAGATTCAAAATGACGTAAAATCTCAAAGGAAACAGAAGAGAAGATTAAACAACGTTCTTCTCTACTATAACTTGCAGTTTTGCTTCACGTCTAGCCATCCATTCTACTCTTCTATCCCTTGCAGTGAAAATCAAAAGCTATACAGAACCAAAAAAACCTCAAACATCATTTAAAATCCTATCATGAAAACACTATAATGAAAAGCTACAATGAAAATTCTATAATAAAAAAGCTATAATGAAAATCCCCGGCGATTCAAGGAATGCAATGTCATAATTGCTACGATAAGTTGTAAGTGTGGATGCTATTGACTGTGGATCGAGATTCGAACCCATTCATCAGAAGTGTCACAGTCATTGTGGATCGGCTTCTCTATTTTTCCCTGCAAAACCCTTGATGCACAGAGTGATGGTCACATTGCATAGTAAGAATGAAAAGAATACACAGAACCTAAAAAGACTCAACATCATTTACATAATACAATCATTTCTGTTCTTTCTTTATAAAGAAAATTATAAAGCAAGAACCAAGATCAGTTGCTTGAACAAAGATTTAGAACCATGAAAACAAACCACACATAAGAGAAGATAAAATAAAGATACTTGAACTGTAATCCATATCAACATATAGCATTCTTTACTGTTCTTCATTGTGATTCACACCTTTGGCTTTGGCTAGAGCAACATCCTAAGTGAAAACAAAGGACGCAGAAGAGAGAAAATAAAATCAAGATACCTGAAATCCGTATTACCAGATTAATGAACCCTTTTCTGTTTTTCCTTGTCATTAAGCATCATCGTTTTCCGCTATCCCTCGTAGCTTCCCACCACGTTAACCTCAACAGCTCTGTTTTTAACCTTTTTCCCTATATAACCCATTCAGATAGTCATGGTCAGGTTACAGAGTAAAAATGAAAAACATACATAGAACCGAAAAAAACTCTTACAACAAAGTGAATCTTCGATCTCTGTAGTTCCTAAATTCGCTCCTCTTCTCAATACTTCAACCTTGAACCATGTCCATGGCGAGACACATTTCATAAAATTCTCGTCTCCTTTTATATAATTTGCTGCATTTCACATTAGTTTGCTATCTTTTTGCTTTTTCCTTCAACGGCTATAAAGAAAAAAACAAAAAATATATACTGTTGTTTTTTGCATTTTGCTTTTGTTTTTTTCTTTAAAAAAACATAAATTTTGGTTTTTTTGCGTTTTGCTTTTGTTTTTTTTGGTTTAAAAACAAAAAACATAAACTTTTGTTTTTGGTTTTTTTTTAACACAAAAAGCATAATGTTTTGTTTCTTTGTTGCTTTTGTGTTTTTTTCTCCAAGCCGGTAAACAAAAAAACCAAAAGAAAAATGTTACACGAGGGTAAGAAAAATATTGCATGCTGATGTATATTAATGTTATTTAAATTACTTTGTTTTTTAATTATATGTTTATAGTATTAGTGATAAGAGTATGTACAAATTCATTATTTCAAGTTAATGGTTTATAAATTTTGTTAAATAAAGTGGTTTATGTGATTACTTTCATTCACACAAAAAACTAATTGGCTTTGTCCTTTTAAAATGTTTAGAAACGCATCATTGATTATATTTTATGTGAATTTTGAAGATGATAAAAATATGTTAAACTTAATTTCTCACGTAATGTTATGTTTAAGATGTTTCTAGCATTTTCTTGATTGGTCTCCACTATTTTACCTTGTGTAGTAAGGAGTTCCTTTCATTAATGAGTTTAGTTTGCTTTAATAGAAGGGATCGAAGCTCTCCTGCTACCATGAGTCTCAAGAGAATAAATTATGTAAAGAGTCTCACGAGATTGAATTCTATAAAGAATTTAGCGAAAATGGTTAAAGGGGTGGTATCTTTTCATTATAGTGAGAAAAATCATTCCAGGTCTGTAAGTGTTGATTCGCCGCAGGAGAAGTATCTAAAAATAACCGGTAGCCATAGCTGCAAATATGACAAAATCCTTAAAGGATGTTTGGTTGTTTAGGTTGGCGAATAACGGAGGATATTTGTGATTCCTAGTGTCTACTTATCCCATCCAATTTTCTTTATGTTGCTTGATAAGGTTCGTGAAGAATATGGTTTCATGCAGAGAGCGGGTTTGATGGTGCCCTGCATTGTTGATATTTTAGAGGAATTGTTGTGGCTTATCGAGTGCAGTAATTCGACCACTGGACAATTCTATTTGGTTAACAAAAACAAGATGTACTCCTCATGAGTGGACTAAAATAAAAACTAGGACAAGCATGAAGCCAACATAATTCCAAAAAAATAACATGAACTTCAAATTTATTGTATTTGATGAGCATATGTACATATAATGATAAGGGAGATGTATCCCATATGTAATTCTAATAATAAAGGGTGATGTACAACAAATGCTTATAAAATAAGATTGTGAAACAATCAATTATAAGTAGTAAAAAGTTGGATTAATTGTTAGTGTATGGAACCATGTAAAAAAATTCCTAGTGTGGTATTAACCAGTGTATCTTACCATGAAAGCCTTTAGGTGAAAGGTGTTGTAAAATGCACCCACATCACTTAAAAAAGGAAATGGAATCCTAAAGATAAGAAAACATCTCATCTTCAAACACAATGACAAGGCTAGTTTGTCTTTGTCTTTTAAGCTACTTTCTAGGCTTGTTAATTCCTTCTTATTTTTTAAGTTGTTTTTTGCATGGTTATCACTATCTTTTTTTTAACTGTTATGCAACCTCTCTTATTGCCGGCAACAAAAATCATAGCTCATCTCACAATCCAACAAGTTTCACATGAGATCATTGATTTGGAACTTATTGTTTTGTTGGACAAGCATTCAGACAATAGTGTCAACGCTGTATGTGCTTAAGGGATATTAGGTCCTTTGACATTTGCTCAAGATTAAAGCCAAGTTTCTTCTCTATAACCTATGTCGATATTTAAAATAATGTTTCTTCTTTGGAGGTTGCCATTGGATTTGTTAAGGAATGTGGATCCATGCTTCAAAACCTTTCACCTCAAGGGCTTCATGGTAAGATAAGATAGTAGAAAAAATTTCCTTGCTACCTTAGTCCTAATGATTCAAATATCTGAAGAGTTTACTCATGAGGTCAATACCATGCCAGGAATGCTTCATGAGGGAGAAATTGACAAACAATTGCAGTTTTTTATTTAAAAACTTTCTGCCATTTCCAAAGCTAACTTGCATGCATAATATGATTTGCATTCATGTTTGTTTTGTACTTGTTTTTTTATATGATTTTTATGGTATATACATGAGTCTTTAGTACTATTTTTTGGAAGTTTCTAAGTTATCTAGCTGTTCATCTAGTACTGGATCTTGTCGAGCAAGAAGATCAGTTTAACCATGAATTTTCCCTAAAAGATAAGCTTGATCAAAGATTTGGCCCTTGGTATGTTTCCTTGAAATTTCTTCATTAACAGCCTGTCTTATTTTAAAATTTTCATACTTTATATGCCTTTGTGTTTTCAATATGCAATATGGAATTTGCTTATGATATGGTATATTAAATTAGATGCTATGGTGACTTAGATGTGTTAAATTGCCATATGATTAGCTAAGACATTAGTATTTCATTTCATTTTTATAACAAAAGCATATAAATAGGATCACTGAGAGATAGACAAGCACAACCATACAAAAGAAACACAAGGATTTATCCTAGGAAAACCCTAAAGGCAAAACCCCAGCAAAAGATTCCTCAATATAGATGCCCCAAAAAGATAAAAGATAAAAGATAAAACCAGCAAGGAGATCCAAGCCTGATCCTCCTCCTTCTCCAGCTACTTCTCTTCTCCACTAATGCGCTATATAAGTGAGAGTGTGTGTCCCAAATGAGGAGCACTACACCTCTATTTATATTCATCTGTTCACTTAAATTAACTCATTTGACATGTAGGCTCGAGTTAAATCATGTAGGCTCAAGTTACACATGTAGGCTAAAGTAACCACATGGGGTGCTGATGACCCACCTTTACAATTAGAGGGGACTACCTCATGACTCTTATTAGTTATTTCGATTAGGAGCATCGGGGTACAAAGTAATACAAGTGGTTCTCCCGGTAAGACCATCGGGGACCACAAAAGATACATATAGAATATTCTTCGAAGTTACAATATTTCAACGCTCCCCCTTAACGAGAAGGGTATTCTACAACAACATCATAAAAAACAGGAGTAGAGATAGGGGACATCATCAACATCAGCAGGGTAACACATCTATAAATCATTGGAAGCTTTTCAACATCATGTAGTCTTCATCTTCAATCCTCAGTCTTCATCATCAGCAACATCTTCATCATTTTGATCTTTCAATTAGCAACAAAATCTTCAGCACTTGGACCTTTCGATCAGCAACATCTTCAACATTTTGACTGTTTGATCAGCAACAACATCTTCAGCAGTTTGACCTTT
The DNA here is from genome assembly GCA_001517045.1 of Pseudotsuga menziesii. NCBI lineage: Eukaryota > Viridiplantae > Streptophyta > Pinopsida > Pinales > Pinaceae > Pseudotsuga > Pseudotsuga menziesii. The sequence goes on along the minus strand of LPNX010821365.1, from coordinate 12,574 downwards.
CAATCAACAACATATTCAGCACTTTGAATTTTCGATCAGCAACAACATCTTTAGTATTTTGTCCTTTCGATCAGCAACATTTTCAGCATTTTGACTTTTCGATCAGCAACAACATCTTCAGCACCTTGACCTTTCGATCGGCAATAACGTCTTCAGTACTTTGATCTCTCGATCAGCAATATCATCATCAACACTTTTCCCTTTCGAGCAGCAGCAACATCATCATCATCATATTCTGATCTGTCGATCAAAATCATCATTACATTTTGATCTTTCAATCAGAAACATCATCATCATAGAAATATCATCATCATACTCTGATATTTTGATCAATATGTCATCATCATCATACTCTGATCTTTCAATCAGTACGTCATCATCATCATACTCTAATTTTTCGATCAGTACGGCATCATCATCATCAACAAGAACCTGCGATCCACAACTCAAAGACAAAAAGTCTTTGGATCACTTTTGGACTTAAAGTCCAGGGATGATACAATCCCACCACATTCTTGACAACCTAAGTTACCGTATTGATTACAGGAGAATCAGTCCCTATCAATTTAGTACTAAGTCCATGGACGATGCAATCCTACCAAATTCTCAACGACTGAAGTCACTGGATACAGTTACGGGACAATCACTCCCTATCACTTTAGGACTTAAGTCCAAGGATGATGCAATCCTACCACATTCTCGATGACTGAAGTCACCGGATACAATTACGGGATAATCACTTCGTATCACTTTAGGACTTGAGTCCAAGGATGATGCAATTCTACCACATTCTCGACGACCGAAGTCACCGGATACAATTACGGGATAATCACTCCCTATCACTTTAGGACTTGAGTCCAAGGATGGTGCAATACTACCACATTCTTGACGACCGAAGTCACCAGATACAATTTCGGGATAATCACTCCCTATCACTTTAGGACTTGAGTCCCAGTATGATGCAATCCTACCACATTCTCGACGACCGAAGTCACTGGATACAATTACGGGATAATCACTCCCTATAACTTTAGGACTTGAGTCCAAGGATGATGCAATCCTACCACATTCTCGAAAACCAAAGTCTCTAGATCTATTATGTACAGATGTCCCGGGATGATACAATCCCTCTTCATTCTCGAAGACCGAGGTCTCCGGATCACTTTACGGAAAGTGCCCAGGGATGATACAATCCCGTCACGTTCTCGAGGACCGAGGTCACGGGATATATTATGGACAGATGTCCCAAGATGATACAATCCCTCTTCATTCTCGAAGACCGAGGTCTCTGGATCACTTTAGGGAAAGTGCTTAGGGATGATACAATCCCACTGCAACATCACTACTCCCCCTTTCGGGGAAGATCTTTTCGAACCACACCAATCTTGTCTCGAAAGTGTTTGAACTCTACTCGAGGCAGAGGCTTCGTCAGTACATCATCATCCAAACCATCATCATCTACATCTTTAGTATGTGAATACTAAACTATCACCATCTATATCTTGAGTATGTGAATACTGAAAGCATCATCATCTATATCTTCAATATAGAAATACTGAATCACCATCATTTGTATCTACAGTATGTAAATACTGAAATATCATCTATATCTTCAGTATGGGAATACTAAAATAATCATCATATATATATTCAGTATGGGAATACTGAAACATCATCATCTCTATATTCAGTATAGAAATACTGAATCACCATCATCTGCACCTTATCTTGTAGAAATACAGGATTTCTACGTGTTACGTCGGAACACAGGGTTCTTTGTCATCACAAATATGTTTGTCACATAGAATCATTGTAGTGTCCATATTGAGGTCAAAGAGACCTGATATCAGCTTATGAAGCCATATGGCTTCACAACTTAGTAGAGCAATCTGTTATGTATTCTACTTCAACCGTGCTAAGAGAAACACTAGACTGTTTCTTGCTAAACCATGAAATCATAGCAGACCTCAAACAAAAGCATCCACCTAATGTTATTTTCCTATTTGAGATACTTCCAGCCCAATCTGCATCTGTGTAGCCATACAATCTATACTCATGGCTACCATCATAGTATAGACAAAAGTCTATAGTCCCTTTTAGATATCTCATCACATGTTTTGTAGCTACTAAGTGAACCCGTCTTGGTTGAACAAGATATTGACTTAAGGTGTTCACAGCAAAACAAATGTCTGGTCTGGTATTTGTTAAGTACATCAATGACTCAATGATCTGTCTGTAGTGAGTCACATCCACTAACTCTAATGAGTCATTATCTAACAGCTTCAGGTTGGAGTCCATGGGTGTGGCCATAACTTTGCATTCCAACATATTGAATCTCTTCAATATCTCTACCACATACTTTCCCCGGTTGAGAAATATTCCTTCTGAACTTTGCCATACTTCTGGACCTAGGAAATAATGCATTAACCCAAGGTCTTTCATCTCGAATTCTTCTGCTAGTTTCTTCTTGCTTTCCATGATCTGTTTCTCATTCCCTGTCAAGAATAAGTCATCCACATATAGTAATAGAATGACTGGTACATCTTCTACAACCTTGTAGGAAAGGTTAGGATCGACTTTACTCTTGGCAAATCTCATGCTCATCAGGAAACTATCTATTCTTCCATACGAAGCTCTGGGAGCTTGCTTTAGGCCATAGAGGGCCTTCTTCAACTTGCATACTTGATTCCATATGTCTTCAAATTCAAATACTCATGACTATTCGATGTAAAACTCTTCCTCAATCATACCATTAAGGAAGGCTTGTCTTTACTTCATCATGGAAGAAAGTACCGTGATAGTTTTGAAGGAAGTGTAGCTTGCTTCCTGGAGTAAGTGTCTCTTCAGAATTAATTTCCTCTTTCTGATAGAAACCTCTAGTCACAGCTCTTACCTTACTTCTATCAGCAACCTATCTTATCTTGCAAATCCATTTGGAATATACCACATTCTTGCTTTCTGGTTTGAGTACTATATCCCAAACATCATTCTAGTATCATAACATCTTCTATGAGTTTGTCTTCTTAGGTCATCAACATATCCTAGTCTTCTGCATTCAACCTTAAAGGTTGGAACCCACTTTACTCTTGGTAAAGTCTCGATCCATCACAAAGCTATCCATCATGTCGTACCATGTCGGACTCAAATATAATTTTCTGTAGTCACTCCCCCTGAAGTGGAGTATCATCTTCCCTCTTCATTCTATACAGGTGGTTCTATGCTTGATATATACTGGTCAATAGAGTATGTCATGTCATAGTCTATTCTTTCTGGGGAGAATCATGAACCTTGCTTTGTACACTTGTTCCATCATATCGTATACATCATTCCCCATGATCAACTGTTATTCTTTGATCATAGCTTCTTTCATAGCATTCTTTTCTTCATCTTGAGTTATCTCTTGTACCCATGGTGGTCTCTGACCCTGGGAGCTTCAGATTCATGTTTATTGGAGTGAATCTTGAATTGTCATCACTTGTTCTTCGGAACAAGTCTCATCCTTATTTTCTTGTAGGAGGTTGTACATGACCTTTCCTACAATTCAAATGCACCGGTTGCATGGTTAGAACTATTTCATAAAAAATATGCATAACGACAAATTCTTATGCATCATGCAACTATTTAGTCAATAGAACATTCATCCATATCTCACATAAACTTTCTAGATGCCTTCCATCTCCACCAAGATATTATTGATATTACGCACTAATCCAATATGTTAGCAAAGAGGTTTGATAAGTAGAAATGGAGAGTTGTATAGCACCATGAGCTACTTACCTATCACATGCATATTAGTAGTATACAGTCATTAATGCAAACACTCTATCATGCATAACACATCAACTGAATATAATCAAATGCATAACAAAACAATATCATTAAATGACAATTGAATACTTATGTTTTGTTTGTTTCGTGGGTAGACTCCTTGATCATTCTGCTTCATCATCTTATTCATGAAATCATCATTTCTTATCCAGATGATAAGATGGATAAGAGGTTCTTTAAGAATTGAGTTCTTCATATTCCTCATCGCTTGAGGGATCTTCTTTGAGAGCTTGATCTTCAATTGCTTCCATCTTTCTTCTTCTTATGAGACGAGCTTCTTCTTCTTCCCAAAGTATGTTGAAATCAATTACTTCCTTCTGGCACACATTCTTTACATGAATGAATCCCATGATCCTAGGAGGCCATTCAAGGTGGCTATCACTACTTCTGCATTCTCCACTTCTTCTTCTACCACTTCAAGTTGTTCTGCATTCTAGATCTTCACATTCTTCAACTGTTTTCTCAAATCCATCTTTAGATTTAAGTCCTTATCTTCAAATAGATTGGTCAAGGAATCAAACATATTCGGTGTCTTTGGGGAGACACTTGTGGTACAAGTTGATTCATGAATAAATCAGCAATGATCTTCTTGGCCTTGACCAATTTATTCTTGTGTAAGGATTCTAGCCTCATCTCCCTCTGGAACTGGAACCTATATACTAATGTAGGTGTCCAAACCATTTTATTCAGAGAGATCATATAGTTCTAGGCTTGGAATTTGTCAACTTCACCCAGCTTATCATCAAGCTGATGTGATAGATCACTTTGAAATGAGAACCTCAAATGAAAATAGCAAGGGATTAGATCTTACCGATTTGAGGTGTCCGTCTTGGTTCCGAAGCTCACTGATCTAGGGTTTGTCACAGAAACCCTAATTTTCAAAAAATTGGAATATTTCATATATTAATGGATATACATATAGATCTCCTCAAATGGAGCTATCCAATGTACTCCTTTTCTGAAAATAGTGGAGGGAAGCTCCCGGAATAGGAAGCCCTAGATTTCCAATTTCTTCTCCAGAAATGCCTGTTACTGTTTCTATGATATCTACGAAATTACTGATCCTCTATGTCTGAAATTTTTTACTAAGGTAACCTCGCATTTCCCTGATACAAAAACTTAGGTTTCATCAGAATTGGTTTCACCATTTGGTATTTATGATTCATTTCCCAAGGTGACCTATTACAGGACTGTTCAGAACAATGAAGTTGTATGGCATGCCACATGTCACGGGTTCATGTTCTGATTCTGATATTTGGACCACTGAAATTAAAGTCCATGCCCTTTCGGGAACATCTTTAGTAATTCTATTTGTACCTTTGTAGCCCAATATATTGCAATTCTCCCCAAGTCACCTGTTTAGGGATGAATTATGGAAGAGGCTGGAAACCTAAATGGGAGAGAACATATCTCCTGGAATACAACGAATCTGAGGACGAATTTTTGGAGACAATGTTCATCAGGATTTTATCTTTGGCCCTTGCAATTTTCCGCTCTTGATCCTTCGCCAATCTTGGAATATAGTGAATGTACCAAAACGTAGCAGTTTTAGTATTTAGGGTTTTTCTAGCTCGAGGTCAAACTAGGGTTTGACTTTCCCAAAGTTTCACCCAACCAAATTTCTTGATCCGGGTCTCTAAAATTCGGTTTTGATGAGGAGAAAAATCCTATGCTGGTCTCACTAAAAAAAATCCTTTTCTGTAGAAATCCCTAATTTCCACATCGAAAAGTGAAAATGCTTGGAATCGAATTCCACTTTGATAGAAAGATGGGCCCTTAAATGGAGAGTCATCCTAGCATACTTTTGCTGATGGATTGTGGAGAGAGACCCAAAAAGTAAGAATCCCTAGCTTCTGAAGCTGCACAATTTCTTCTTCTCAGGTTAGCTCTGATTCCATGTTAAATTTCCATATGCTTAGCTAAGACATTAGAATTTGATTTCATTTTCATAACAAAAGCATATAAACAGGATCACTAAGAGATAGACAAGCAAAACCATACAAAAGGAACACAAAGATTTATCCTGGGAACACCCTAAAGGGAAAAACTCAGCAAAAGCTTCCTCAATATAGATGCCCCAAAAAGATAAAAGATAAAAGATAAAACCAGCAAGGAGATCAAAGCCTGATCCTCCTCCTTCTCCAGCTACTTCTCTTCTCCACTAATGCGCTATACAACTGAGAGTGTGTGTCCCAAATGAGGAGCACTACACCTCTATTTATATTCATCCGTTCACTTAAGTTAACTCATTTGACATGTAGGCTCGAGTTACACATGTAGGCTCAAGTAACTTATTAGAGGGGACTACCTCATGACTCTTATTAGTTCTTCCGATTAGGAGCATCGAGGTACAATGTAATACAAGTGGTTCTCCCAGTAGGACCATTGGGGACCACAAAAGATACATATAGAATATTCTTCGAAGTTACAATATTTCAACAAGATGTCACTTGCGTACAGGAGTTTATTTATCCATTTACATGCATTCTTCATGAGGGAGAAATTGACAAACAATTACAGTTTCTCCTTGAAGAACTTTTGCAATTTGGAAATCTAACTTCCAGGTATAATATGATGTGAATTCCTTTTTGTGTGTTATTAGTTGGTTTGTATGATTTTTATGGCATGTACATGAATCTTTAGTACTGTTTTTTGGAAACTTATAGGGTTATCTAGTTGTTCGTCCATAACTGGATCTTTTAAATAAAAAAGATCAGTTTACCAATGAATTTTCCCTTGAAGATAAGCTTGGTCAAAGAGTTGGCCTTGGTATCTTTCCTTTGGATTTATTCATTAACATACCTAACAACATTGATATTAATTTTATCAAAACGTGACTGATAGGTTTGTCAACATCTTCCCTGAAAAAAATAATTACTTTGAGAGAAAAGTTCAAATTCTTGTAAGGCTCTTGCATACACCTTTTTCCTGATTTTATACCAATCTACTTGTATACCTCATTTCTTATATAAATATACTTGTATACCAATATGTTTTTTCCTTACATTATCTTCCTTTTTTGTGATCAGTAAATAATGATTTTATTTACAATCTCATCTTTGACTTCATCAGAATCTATGTAATTCTAGAACGTGCTCCATCATATTCTGTAACAACAATTAGTAATCACGCTTATTCCTAAATGCAATCTTATAAACTCAAAAAAAAATTGGGAAATTTGATCCTTGAAATTCTTAAATTAAGTCACTACATTCTGATCTGTTATTTTATAAAATCCATTTAATGATCTTAAATAAAAATTAAATTATCTTGGAAATATTTGATAATGGATTTATTGCTGCTTTCAATTGCTATATGTTTAGTTTCAATTTCAAAGTTTAATTGTGCAACTTTTGTTCATAATTGTTGTCACCAATAGAGTTTCCTCCAACAATTAAAGTTGGAACAACTCATTAACATGCCAAACAGATACACACATCCCTCTACATGGATTCATGTTGAACAATCCTCGATTCTTATTTTTCCTCTGTATCAACAATCGTTATAAATTCTTGGAGTGAAAGACAAAGTTGGAATTCAAAGAATTGATGTACAACATGAAAGATATAATAAATAATGTAGGTACACATCGACAAGGCCTAATAAAAATTGGCAAACCCAAGCTATCAATAAATGTAATTTGCCAAAATAATATCTCTTAGTTCATTGTACTTTTTTTATGCATATGTTTATTCCAGTTCGGTTGTAGGAGTATGTTTTTTTATGAACAGTTTGTGGGAGTATGTTTATGCATTTAGTAACATGCCTATATTAATCTTGTATCTACACAAAACTGTCTCTGCAATTGGGTTTATGTTTTAACTCATTTTTCACTATGAGAGGATTACTTGTTTTTTTTGTAAAATCAAATTATTCAATTCCAACGACAGATTATGTTCAAGCATTTTGTATTGCATTTCTTCTCAATTCTAATAGGATTTATTTATCGATAGATATCAAAGAAAAACTGTAATTCCTTCAGGTTAATATGTTAATCTTATTAAAGACCATGATTGTTATATGCACATTTGAAATGTCTTTTGTCAAATGTGTTTTATCTGATCATTATGTGTTTCTTTTGCAGTTGCTCCATTCAACTATGCACATCTATCTCCAAAACAGATGCATCAATTTCTCAAAGCAAAGAATTCAAAAAAAAATTTACACTCTCGAGAAGAAAAAGGGTTAGTTCCATTTCAGAGGACATGGATACCATGTTCATTTTGCAAGACAATATATTTTGCAACTAGACCAATATGTTTGCAACACCATTTTTTGTTGAATCCTACATGAATTATTATTGTTCATTTTGTACTTTGATTCATATAAAACATGTTTTTATTTTTTTTATAGTTGTTACTGCATCATAACAACACATTGGAGTCTTTTCTTGATGAGATTAATTTTTTCGTGCCATGCCAAAGTATGATGTGTTGTTCATTATAAATCCCATTTGGCATTGTTCTCTTTCTTAAAAGCAATGTGTAAAAATGTGTTGTGGCATCCCATGCCAAATTGTAATGTGACATTAATTGGAAATGCCTACTTGCTCTTTTCAAAAAGTGTTAATTACACTAAACTTGTTATTTATTTTGATTTGGATTATTCTAATATTTTGAGAAATTGCACTATTCCATTTTGTTGTGGTATTACCGTTAAAAGAATCTACTCTAGGAAGTTATTATTTTACAACATATTTCCTTTTCCCATACACTCTTCACATGTAGAGAAGACTTAGTGTTCCTCATGAATTTCGATGATGCTCAGAACCATGCATAATTTTTCAACCCCCATCACTAGGGATTTAAAATAGCCCATGTTAATGTTTGTAGCGTGGGAGGTTTCATCCTTTAATAGATTCAAAGAAGATATAATATTTTATTATTATTTTAAATATTAATGTGTAAGTTGGTTTAAAGGTTACCTCTTAAGCAAGTTCAAATAATATTTTATTATTACTTATTATTATTTTATATTAATACATAAGTTGATAAAAAAAATATGAAATAGTTAACAATTAAATAAGTATAAAGGGAAGTGGCGACCTTTCATTTATTTGTGTATCCAATTCAATTCTGGTTAAGTATATTTTTTAATCTTTTTTTTAATTGTATATCTCATGTAATTTTAATCCTGAAATATATTCTCTATTAAGGAGGGTCGCAGGGTTTCATCCCTCTAGAAGGGTTTTCATAATAAATTCTAAATTTCTGTGTTTTCAAGAAACATAGGCTACTTCTTGAATCACCAAGGAAACAGGAGGTGGCCCAATAGAAAATTTCACTACTATGGCCGTTATTAAAGTCTATAGGTAGATTTCTCTAGAAATTAGTAGTATCTTTGTGAGTATACAATTAGCTTATAGTGCGAGTCACCTCTTGAATTGAATTCTTAATTCAATTTTAGCTCTGTAAGTCCATTTCTAGACAAGTGACACTAAATGCTGTCCAGGGGAAATGAGGACTTATAGAAATTGACCACATAATTTGAATTTCAATACATATATAACCCCATACCTATATAAATTCCAATAACTATATAATCCTTTCAACTTGGTGATCCCACATGTGATAATGCTATAGAAAATGATAACATATATGAAGATCAGAAGAATTGAAAGCATTATCCTTTTAACTTAGAGACTCATAGCCTTGACATGTGATGCAACTCATAGTTTTTACATGTGATAATGTTGCAGATAGATACGAAGATCATAAGAATTGAAAGAATTGTCCTTTTAACTTAGTGACTCATAGTTTTGAAGGCTCACAAGAACGAGCTACATCATAGGATAAAGACCAGAAAGATCCAAATGCACAATTAGCAAATCCGCAATGAGATTATCCTATCAAGAAGATCGTATCATAAGAATTGAATTCTTAATTCAATTTTAGCTGTGTAAGTCTATTTATATTTGTTCAAGTGTAAATATCCTACTTTCTCTCTGGTTAATTTATCATTCTGTAATCTTCCATCTTGATGTAAATTATAAAAGATTCATTTGATTGAACACTTGTCTCATGGATTGCAATATTACAAATTACTAAGTTTGAGAAAGGAGTTCCTATATTAACCTTCTATTTAAATATTCCAATGTATTAAAGTTGAGAAATAAGTCACTATAATAATTTTTTATAAAAATAGAGACATTTTATAATAACTATTAAAAATTCAAATATAATATATATGTATATATAATAATAAAAAATAATGATAAGATAGAAGGAAGTGTAATAATTTCTATTAAAATATATGAACTCGTATATAATAATCGTAATAAATTCAATTTTTTACTAATTATAAACTCAACGTTTAACCATCAAAATAAAACAGTTAAATGAAAATTCAAATTTCTAAATCCAACAACATACAAAGTTACATTTTAGCTTTAAAAAGAAAATAGTTAAATGAAAATAAAGTTTGAATATTAATTTAAATGCTTCTTACTCCAACCAAATGCTAGTATGAATTTAAAAGCTTCCAAAAAATATCAAAGTACTTAGACCAGGGGCATTTATCAAATTTACATAAATAAGTAAAACTCATCAAATAACTAAAATTCATTAAATATACCTAACCAAGTAATACACAGTTCGTGTATGTTATGCAAATGAAGATTCAAAACAAAGCACATAGGATGGTAAAAAAACTTGCACTTACTATTCCTATGTGTTGGTTCTTGAGTGTAAAAATCCTGTAGCATTCAAGGAAGTCGACCTCACTATTTTACAATAACCGGTCTGTAAGTGTTGATTCGCAGTAGGACAAGTATTTGAAAATAAATGGTAGCCACAGCTACAAATATGAAAAAATACCTAAAGGATGTTTGCCTATTTAGGTTGGTGAATAACGGGGGATATTTGTGATTCCCAGTGTCTACTTATCCAATCTAGTTTTCCTTATGTTGCTTCATAAGGCTCATGAAGAATATGGTTTCAAGCAGATAGCGGCTTTGATGGTGCCCTGCATTGTCGATATTTTAGAGGAATCATTGTGGTTTATTGAGTGCAGTCAGTCGACCACTGGACAGTGGAATTTGGAAAACAAAAACAAGATGTACTCCTCATGAGTGGACTAAAATAAAAACCAAGACAACCATAAAGCCAACATAATTCCAAAAAAAACATGACGTTCAAATTTACTGTATTTGATGAGCATATGTACATATAATGATAAGGGAGATGTATCCCATATGTAATTCTAATAATAAAGGGTGATGTACAACAAATTCTAATAAAATAAGATTGTGAAACAAACAAATATAAGTAGTAAAAAGTTGGATTAATTGTTAGTGTATGGAACCATGTAAAAAGATTCCTAGTGTGGTATTAACTAGTGTATCTTACCATGAGATCCTTGAGGTGAAAGGTGTTGCAACATGCACCCACATCACTTAAAAAAGGAAATGGAATCCTGAAGATAACAAAACATCTTATCTTCAAACACAATGACAAGGCTGGTTTGTCTTTGTCTTTTAAGCTACTTTTTAGGCTTGTTAATTCCTTCTTATTTTTTAAGTTGTTTTTTGCATGGTTATCATTATCTTTTGTGTAATTGTTATGCAACCTATCTTATTGCCGACAACAACAATCATAGCTCATCTCACAACCCAACAAGTTTCATATGAGATCATTGATTTGGAACTTATTGTTTTGTTGGACATGCATTCACACAATAGTGTCAAGGCTGTATGTGCTTAAGGGATAGGTCATTTAACATTTGCTGAAGATTAAAGCCGAGTTTCTTCTCTATAACCTATGTCGATATTTAAAATAATGTTTCTTCTTTGGAGGTTTCCCTTGGATTTGTTAAGGAATGTCGATCCATGCTTATAAACCCTTCACCTCAAGGGCTTCATGGTAAGATAATATAGTAGAAAACATTTCCTTGCTACCTTAGTCCTAATGATTCAAAGATCCGAAGAGTTTACTCATGAGGTCAATACCACGCCACGAATGCTTCATGAGGGAGAAATTGACAAACAATTGCAGTTTTTGATTGATAAATTTTATGCCATTTCGAGAGCTAACTTCGATGTATAATATGATTTGCATTCATGTTTGTTTTGTACTTGTTGTTTTATATTATTTTTATGGTATATACATGAGTCTATAGTACTATTTTTTGGAAATTTCTAAGTTATCCTGCTGTTCATCTAGTACTGGATCTTGTCGAGGAAGAAGATTAGTTTAACCATGAATTTTATGTACAAGATAAGCTTGATCAAATAGTTGACCCTTGGTATATTTCCTTCGAATTTATTCATTAACAGCGTGTCTTATTTTAAAATTTTCAGACTTTATATGCCTTTGTCTTTTCAATATGCAATATGGAATTTGCTTATGATATGGTACATATTAAATTAAATGCTATGGTGACTTAGATGTCACTTGTGTGCAGGAGTTTATTTATCCATTTACATGCATTCTTCATGAGGGAGAAATTGACAAACAATTACTATTATTGCTTGAAGGACTTTTTCAATTTGGAAAGCTAACTTTGAGGTATAATATGATCTGAATTCCTTTTTGTGTTGTAGTAGTTGGTTTGTATGATTTTTATGGCATGTGCATGAATCTTTAGTACTGTTTTTTGGAAATTTATAGGGTTATCTAGTTGTTCGTCCGTAACTGGATCTTTTAAATAAAAAAGATCAATTTACCAATGAATTTTCCCTAGAAGATAAGCTTGATAAAATAGTTGGCCTTGGTATCTTTCCTTTGTATTTATTCATTAACATACGTAA
>LPNX010821338.1:0-54968 GCA_001517045.1 Pseudotsuga menziesii | reverse complement strand
TGTAGATACCTTGTAATGATGATATCCTACTAAAAAACTAGATCTCAAGCACCTTTAATCAATATTTGTTTATCACATTGCCAACAAGTTGTATGACAAGTCATGAGTGATTCTTTAAAACCCAATTACTAAATCAATCGCATGAATAATTTTTTTTTGAAAATACAATCCAACATACCTTATAACTAGTGCAAAGAAAAATGAGGGAAGGTTTGGTTATATAGGGTAAAACTACAACTCAATAAGGCCAAGATACACTGGGAAGGAGATAATTTGGGAAACAAATTGTTTCAAAAAAGCAGCCCCTTCACTCCCTCGACCAAAACTATGGATTCTTGAACCTAATGCCATTTATTTCTTGTTCTGAAATACCCAAGTGAATGGTTGACTAATTGTATGTAGGGTGTCCAAGTCACATCGTACACAATAAAGGCTCCAAAATGATATAACTACATAAGGCATCTTCACACCTTTTTATCTTAATCCCATATAAATTGCATCACTCCTCATAAGCCATGTACTTCACTAGGTCCACTCTCCCTTCATGTACATTGTCATGTCCCAAGCAACCTCAATCCAAATCCAAACATCCATCCAAGAATGCAATAACCCCATGTTTTCTAAGGATTGATGCCCTCCTCCAATATGCACAATGCTTCTCCTTATAAATGTATTTTTTTAAATGATTAATCAATTTATGCGCCGTCGCTTAAGCGACGCTTGCTAGGCTATCCGTCGCTTAAGCGACGCTTATGAGCCTAGCCGTCGCTTAAGCGACGCTTATGACCAAAATTTTAAATTTTTTTTTTAACTTTCTAATTTTTGGTAGGTTTAAAAGAAAAAATCCACGCGTCGTCGAAAGTAACCGTCGGATTTTGGATCAAAATGTAGTAGTGGAATTTGCATAAGCACATTTCCTAAAAGCGTATTTGATGTTCCAGGGTGTTGTTCCCCTCAGCCATTTCGTTTTTGTTGCCCATAAACGTTTTGCTCATACCCAACAGTTTTGTGTGGTTGTGTTTTGATTAATTGTTTGACAGTGTTTGGGTGTGATCGTTGGCTTGGCTGAGTAAGTCCGAGGAACCCTTATGCTATTGGCTTGTTTTCCTAGTAGCCTGATAAACCCAAATGTATTTTAGGCTTGGCTGGGTTTGATATGTATTTGGCTATGTGTATGAGCTTGTTGTTCCTTAGTTCCTTGTGGAATCATGCCCACCTCGGGGGTGGCAATGGTGCTAAGAGATTGATGAGCCCATTGGCCAATGGTTGGGTGGAACGTTGCAGCGACGTACCCAGTTACGGGACAATGCAATTACAAGATAAGTATTTACTTTTATTTTTGTGCTTAATATCTGCAAACTATTTGTTTTATGAATTAAAATGAGCATGTTGAATGTTTGAATGATTGAAAGGATGTTATTACTTCCATTGTATATTGCATGTTTTATACTCTTGTTTATGTTTTTAATTCAATGCATGTTCATGTTTATGTTCATGGGGATATCTTTCCTGTCTGACAACACCAGTCCCGTAGTTGTGTCCTCTCTATCGTCGGTATGAGGGGTGGGGATGTGACATGCACATAATATAAATCCTCTTTTTTTGTGTTCATTGTTAAAATATTCATTAGATCATATATGATGCACATAGTAGGCATCTTTTAGTAACCATTCATGACTGCTTCTCTTACCATCCCATTGCTGAACAAAATCACATTATCAATAAATAACAACATTTATGTAGCAACACACAATCCTCAATTGGATTCTACAACTATTTCTTAAACACACCCCTTATTCTTTGTCCTTCTCAAGTTTAGGTTATTAGGTATGCATAAATACATTATCTTGTTCTCTAAGACCCTTTTGTGGACTGCTTTAATAAATTGCATAATTGTTTAGGATATTTTCTTGCCTGATCATGGTAGATTTTTGTGCTTATTAGTGTGTTTGGAAAAATAAATTGGATTTTAAGCATGACTGTCTTTGGATCTTATTGTCTTTTATTAGAATTACAAATGATGAAATCTATGTGTTAATATTGCTCCTCTTCCTGACTCTTAAAGGGTGCTAGCTCAATGGAAGAGTGCATGCCTTACAAGCAGGAGGTTGGTGGTTCGATTCATCCATTCGCCAATGCTATTTAAATGTATTTCTAAAGGTAAAAAATGTAGTAGTGCGAGATGGATGCAATACTAGACGCATCACTAAATGTAAAGCAAGATGTAAAAGTGGACGTCACACCAAACATAAAAGTGGATGCAAAAGTGGACGTTATGTCAGATGCAAATGTGGACACAAAAATGGATGTCACATTAAATGCAAAATTGGATGCAAAAAGACACTCAACACTAGACACAATTAATGATTCAAAACTAGATGCAATATCAGGCCCAAAACTAGACGCAACCGTAGATGCAAACCTGGACTCCTAACTAGACGTAGTGACTGGATATTAATTTGAGCACAAAATATGGTGTATCGATGGACATAACACCAGGTGTAACACCAGGTGCAAAATTGGAAGCAACACTTGGCGCAAACAAAAACTTAAAAAAAGACATAGTATTGGATGCAAGATGGGACGGAACATTGGATGTAAAACTAGGTGTAATATTGAATCCAAGATGTGATGCAACATTGGACACAAAATTGGATGCAATATTAGATACAAATATGGGCACAAAACTAAGCACAACAGTAGGCGCAACACTGGGTGGAATATTGGGCTCAAACATAGATGCTAAAAAAGACATCAACCAGGATGCAACACTAGGTGCAAACCTAGATGTAAAATACGACGTAAAACAAGATGAAACATTAGGCACAAACATGGATACAAAAAAATATGTAACACAAGATGAAAAATTAGATGCAAAAGGGGATACAACATTATAAGTAAAATTGAATGTAAAACTAGATGCAATATTGGGCCCAAAGTTGGATGCAAATCTAGATGCAACGCTAGATGTTGAATTGGACACATAATTTGATGCAAAACATGGTGCAAAATTGGGTGCAAAACTCGATGAAAAACTAGGATCAAAATAAGACGCAACATTGGATGCAAAACTGAGCGTCAAACTGGGCGCAAACAAGGATGTCATAAAGGATGCAAACAAAGATGCAATACAAGATGCAAATTGGGCGCAAATAAGGGCGTAACAAAAGATGCAAAAAATTGGGCACAAAAATAGATGCAAAAATGGAAGTTTAAAATGACAGAAAAAAAGATGCAATAGACGACGTTTTACGAAATTGTACAATAGTAGCAGGTTTAGCGCCGGATTGTTCACCACAATTGGGAAAAAATTACACTAAAATCCAATGCTAAACCCAGTTTTTGTTGTACTCAGATTCATGGAAGCACGAGTCAGGAAGTCACCACAAAAATAGCTCAAATCTTATTGCTAAATCGTTTCTTGATCTAAGAACCAAGAAATGGTTTGTATCTTCCCAACATCATTTATCATCTGGGGCTGAGTATGGAAACATTGGCATATGCAAGGAGAAGAAATGATGACTGAGCCTTTTGGTTCTAGAAACGTTTTAGAATCCATGATTTCATAGCCATTTGTTTTGTTTTGGGGTATTTTTGAAAAAAAAATCTAAAGTTTTGGTCAGATACAAAGCATTGTAGCCTGCCTTTTCTCTCTCTGTTTGTTTTTTGTTTCAAATATAATTACATTTTTCTTTATTTGATGTTATTGAGAATTGTAGGAAGTGGGCCGACCTGTCTGACAATCTCAATATCTCTTTCCTTTGTGTTAAAACAACTTCTTATTTTCGTTCATGTTTCATCTTTGGAAATTTTATTTTTATGCAAAATCAGAGATTATACAATAAGAAGCTACGCAAAGTCAACACTTTGTTTTAGTTATCTTTTCAAAATTTGTTCATGGTTGTAATGTGTTTTCCCTTTTACTTGTTATACAGGGAAGAAATATGGGGTTATTAAAACTGCCATTAAATTAACGTCGCCTCTTTAACAAAGAACGGGATGGATGATCAATACAGAGAAAATAAAAACTCTTCAAACATGACCACAAGGTTTTCAATGCATACCTTGAATTATTTTCAATCCTTCAACCATCATTCGAAGCATGTAGTTCAATTGTGAATACTATCTACAGAATCCTTCCCCCACCATTCTGACCGGGCACTCCCATCATGAATTTGATAACTTGACCTGAGAGATGAACAAAAAAATCAACCACCATTTGTTGATCTCCTATTCGCCTTATTTCATAATGGTTTTTCCTCAGGCCACACCTTCTTCAATCACATTTTGTATACAAAGAAGACCTCGTATTCGAGTCTTTTCACAACTGTCGTCTCAGTGAAGTGCTCCTCAATCCCATTAGTATACAAAGAAAACATAATGACAAAATGAAACAGAAGCAATGATTCCCTGAGAATCCGTTATAATCTCCATCTACAGGATGCCTTTTTACCTTCTACACAGCGGCCATATTTACTCTTAGGGCCGTTTAATCATATATCAGAAAATGATCGATATTTATCTCATCAAATATGTTTCAACATAATATGTTTCAATCAATATATAACACATTGTTTCTTTTTATTGCTTTTATATACAAGGTACTCTACCGAAGGACTTTGGACTCGTTCTTTCTCTTTTCAAATGGATTGGTCCATGTATGCTTGAAGCTTAGTTTGGATGAAGTATTGAATCCCTTCGTCGACAGTTTCTCTTTTTTTCATGGATGGGACTAGGATTCAGTCACAGATATTGTGGGCGAGTCTGAACTAAAAATGATAGAAATAAGAGCGCTCGTCACTCAAGATACAAATGGGGTTATAAGTGTACATGATATCATCTTACAGCTTGGTTGTGACAAGTCAGAAGGAGTGAGATATAAATTTGACGCTTCAAGTGAAGTGAAGGAGTTGCTAGATGAGAAGGAAGAAAAGGTAACAGGTCTATGATCTTGAAAAAGGGAACATGTATATATTTGTTTCATATAATGTCTATTTGGGTTTTGAATCGATCGTATTTAATAATGGCATGCAGGACATTCATGCAATCAAAGGAATCTGGTTGACTAGTGATTACAAGAATACTTTTGATATCTTTGCGTCAAAACTTGATTTGATGTATAATTCATTGAGATTTCTTGCATTTGAAATCTTAACAAGGGTGAAGGGAAAATGCACTAAAATGTTTCAAAATTTGATCTTCTTTAAAGAAAAAATTACTCGTTTTCCAATTCATGTTTCAAAACTAGAGGGGGAACTGAAACACTCGACATTAAAATACTTGAATTATAAACCCAAGAACCTGAAGCTATTAGAGGTAAGTATACTCATGTTATTTAGTCTCTTGTTTATTAAATTAATTTCCTTGAAAATAAGAAAATGTTTTATTAGCTAATTCACTCACATTTTAAGAAGGTCACATTGATTACATCATTTGCAGATACCATCAAGTCTCAGGAACATGGAATTTGAGGACATTGGTTCAAGTTTTCTTGATCTTTCCACATATGGGTAGCTTCTTTTCTGTATAACTTAGGATCCCATGGTTTCTAAAGTGTAAGTTTGGAAACTCGTTAATGCCATACCAATGGTCCGCATAATAATATCTATTATGGTAATTAATACGTGAACTATTCTTATTGAACTCAGAATTGAAATTTGTATTCTAGAAATTTGGAGTATTTTGTTCACAATTTTTTTTCCATTTTCTCAAAGAAATGGAGACTATTTAAGTGTAGAAACTCTGACTTTATTTACTCATATATAAAAATCCGTTGAAGTTATATCTATGTTCTTTTTTGGACCTGTAAGTAGAGTTAGTTATTTCGACTACAGTTTGGAGATATTGAGTTAGTTTTAGGTTTAACATATGCTTCCTATTAAAACTAGAAAAAGTTCATTCAACTAATAATAAGTTTTAACTCTTAACGCCTTTAGATTATATATATATATATATAAACTAAAACTAGTATAAACATTCTATCTGCAAGAGAACTCGAAATCTTAACCAATATAAATTTGTACAGTTAATATCTTATAATTGTATGGATTTAGAAATAAGCTCTCCTTTCTATTTACTTACCATATTAATAATAAATGTGTAGTTCACCTTATGACTTAATACACACCATTGGTAACTAAGCAAATTTAAAAATCATTATTCCTATACTTCATACAAGTTTTGTTTAACTTGAAACATACTTTGTTTACCTGTACTCTGTTTAACTCTAAACATACTTCATAGTAGTTAGTTAGAATCATTTTAATATTGACCATCTTTTGTCTTAATAGTTATTTGACAACAATATTCATATTTTCTTTTACAAACTCAAACCCAATGGTTGGGAATATGTAACTTTGCAACTCATTAATCTTAATAAGTGGCAGGGAATATGCATTTTTGCTTATCATTAATCTTGTTTTGGAACATTAATCTTGTTTTGGAATAAGAACCATGAGTACAATAATGTAATATGTTGGTGTCTATTTAATGCAATCCCAAATTATGGAAAAACAAAACCCAAAGTCATTGGAAAATTCTTGGTTTGAGAAACATTGGAAAATTCTTGGTTTGAGAAATGCATCAGCAATGCGACTTGTGCATTTCAAAGCAAGACGAATACTTTCTATTATGATATATATATTTTTAAATACTTTATTTGAGATCTTTTTAAGAGAAGAGGTGCATTTCTTTCAATTAAATTTGATTTTATTTCCATATCTATTGCATGTCTTTATAAAAAGCTCTTTTCCTCCCTTGACACAATATATTTGCTAATTTTCCTAAGAATTAAGAGAGGAACACAATATAGTTTGGAGAGGAGGCTTTCCCATGTGAAATTCAAATTAATGGGTAAGATTAGTGGAGAATTCGGGCTTAATGTTTATCCATTATGATTTTTTTAATACTTGAAATTGTAGCTTTCTTTCATAATGGTATTGCAAAAGCCAAACCCTTAATTTAGAAAATTAAATGGGAATTCAGTATGCATGTTAATATAAACCATAAATTTTTAAATTAAGTTTTGAATGTAAACTATTTTTTTATAAATCTGAATCCTTATGACAATGCCCCACTACAAAATTCTAGGGTACTGAAATGAGGAAATCCAATTACAAATTACTAAGAAAACACGACATTGTATAATATAACCTTCTACAAAGAGTGAAATCAACATGAATATTCAATGATTTAGACCACAAATGAACAAAAAAGTTACATTAGGGGAGTTTTGAGGTAAACAATGGGCCTCAAAACAAAAATTGTACCATTAAAATTCACTTTATAAGAACTAATAGGATTCAAGATGATGATGTTAACCATAAGAGTAAAATTTGTAAAAAAAAATGGAGGGAAAAAAAAAAAAAAACTATTTTTTGTTTTAGTATTGTTGGCATATCTCTTTATGGTTTCACCCAAATTTCGAGTTTGGAGACTCCTTCGATGCGTAATTTAGTTTTGCATGCAACCCATACCCACACTGCATACTTCTGAGATACCCACGACACCCAAAAATGAAAATTTCAATAAAAAAACGTATATTAATATTAAAATACTATTGAAATTTTCAATTTTGGGTTTCATGGGAACCTCAGAAGTATGTAGTGTGTGTATGGGTTGGATGTGGAATTAGATTTCGCATCCAACGAGTCCCCAAACATGAAATTTGGGTGAATTGACAAGGAGATATGTAAAAAATGCAATACGAAAAAGTAATTTTTCTTTTTCCCCTCCAAACTTTGGAATTTTTATTTTATTATTATAACTTTTTATTTTATTATTTCCCTTATGAGGCCCATTTTATACCTCAAAACTCCCCTAATGAGACTAACAAATATGATCTTTAGTTTACCCTTTTCAAATACATTGATATCAAACATGTAAAGACTCACATAGCTCATAGTAAATCAAGTGGTGCATTTATCAGACATAATTTGGTGCAAAGATGGTACATGGTTTTCGATGACACACAACATAACAATAGGGAAATGCTACTATGATTTTTAATGAAAATGTATGGAAAGTTTGTTTAAGAAAACAAGATAACTATTTTCATCACTTGCATTTAGGGCGAATTTTCCAATTTTTCCTAAAAACAATGATTCACGAGTTTCCATTGTTGTCATGAAATTCTTTCACCAAAATTCTATAATATTATACTATTTTATTCTAAAAAGCACCAAAATTTCTAGAGACTATAAATCATTAGAAATTTGAATATATTATTAAAAACGTATTACCAAAGCATTTTAAAGTTGGAATTTTAAGAATTAATAATATTTGTTAAGGTTTCTACACTTTAAGATATATACGGATCCTTCAAATTTTCCATGAAAGTGGTTGGTTTCATAATGCCACAAAACTAACCTAGTGTAAGGAACTAAGATGTGAATGCCATTCTCTCCACTCTGTAAACATTTACCTAGGGCATGATCTCCACTTGTAGCTCAATTGCTTCCACAAACAACAAACTACTGATGTTGATAACTATCTTTCATTATTGGGGATTGAGTGGGATTTGACAATACTATTGCAATTGATTTGAAAAAATAAATGATGAGTTTTGAAGTATATGGTTCCCAGACACTACATCCTTTTAATCCATACGAAATCCCTTAATACACTAAACTTATAGAATATGTTTTACAAGACACTAGATGGTTGATTATGCTTATAATATATTAAGAACAAAGTAGGAAGATTGTGTCAACCCTAATGAAAATGTATGATTCAAATGGGAGAGTATTCACTCCTTTGACAATAATTCATAGGAAGTTATATGTAGTTGGTAAGACCACAACCATGGGATTTCCACTTGGTATTTTTCTTTTAATAGCCATTGTTCATTGGATTGAGACATAGCTTAAAGGCCCTTGTATTTATAATGGGATTGGTAATGTTGAAAGTTGTGTGGATGCCATGGAGTACAAATTTATGGAAGATGAGCATACTCGTATTAGATGCTTTATTGAGGGCTACCCCTAACCACTAGTGGTCCATGCATAACGAGACCTCCCCACTATGGTTGTAGTGAAACTTGACAATTTTATTCTTCTAACCCCCCTCACCCACCCCACCATTTTCAAATCCAATATTTCTCTTTAAATAATGGGAAAGTGGTGGAATTTGTGGAGTAATATCAAGGAAATGTATAACCTTCCATTCACGTAGAAAATTGTATAACATAGAAACAAGGTAAGGGAGGCCTTCAACAATTATATTTGATAAATAAGTTCTTGCATACCTTGGGGCTTATTCCTAGGGCTTGGTATCACCATGAAGAATCCAAAATATTAAAGGTTGGAATATAGTTCATGACATATTTTGCACTACCTTTTCCTATACTTGTAACATTCTTTGTATTATAGTTACCTCAATAATGATCAAATAGTTTATATTCATATATCAATTATTGAATGAATTCAACATTAGAATTTTTATACATCACAAGTTGACCTTATTTTAAGGGATTTGGAAAGAAAGCTAGTTGAATCACTATGTTGTAAAAAGGTGGGACAATATGAATGAGAGGATGATGAACTCAAGGAGTTGAGACATATCTCTTCTTAGGAGACTGAAAGTTCAAGGTAGGTCTAAGAGAATGGGGAAGGAACTTGTTTGGAATCTTACCAACAATATGTGAAGTTGCATAAAGTTATTATTGGCATATAATAATTCCTAATCATTTTCTCTTTAATGGGATAAGCAAACCAAGCCAAATGTCGTGGCATTGTTAAAGGAGTACGAGGACCTATTCCCACAAATTTTTACAAAGATTAAAGCATACGAGGGTAATTAGGTGAGATTAATTTTCAGTACAAATTAGACGAAAAACTTACTAAACAATGACCTTACCACCTAAATCCAAGGGTCAAAGAAAATGTTAAGAAAAATATTGACCAAATTCTCACCGCATGATTGATTTTTCATGTGGATGAATCTAATTGGAACAACCCCATAATGATTCACATTAAGAAGAACAATGGGGATATAAAAGCATTGGTTGATTTTTTAGGCCTCAATGTAGCATGTGTACATGATTTCTTCCATTGACGTGTTCTTGAGTTACCACCACGTCGACACGTATGGAGAAGATAATAACAAGAGAAATTTCATAACCAAGTGGGGGTCCTTTAAATACAATGTGATGCTATTCAAATTGAAGAATGCTCTTGTTGTATTTTCGTAGATCATGACATCGTTCTAGGATATATTTATAAGTTTCTAGAAGTGTGTTTAGATGACCACATAATAATGTTTGGGTTACTGAAAAATCACATTTATTGATGACACACTTCCATACATTTATTGATGACACCATTCCATACATTTATTGATGACATTATGTCAAAAAAGGGAGTCCTGATTGGGTCAACAAAAATTGTTGTGATTTTTAATTACCTACCACAACAAGTGTGAAAATTTTCACTACACTTAGATCCATAATCATGGTTATTACCACACACTCATTCACAGCTATGCCTATTTTATAGAATCGGTGTAGAAACTACTAGAGAAGTTATAATATTTATGGTGTATCACCATAGAATATTATGTTGATTTTTGTGGAAATATGTTGATCGTTAATATTTAATTATTTAAGTGCAAAAATACTGAATACTTGAAATCATTGAGCCATTCATTCACATAAAAAATTCAACCATAACATAGGATGTACCCTGGGGAAAACTCTAAAAACAATGACGATGAAAAGCTCCAGTAAATATTTAGATTATAATTATGATAGATAGCAGAGAATGTCCTTTTACAAAATTAGATTGCTTTTGGCACCCAAGGTTCAAGATAAGATAACACTAAGAAATAGAGAAGAGAGAAGGATTATATGATTACAACTGAGTGCCAAGCACTCTACTTAACTTGCAAACTAGGTGGAATAGGTAGCACATCATTGCATGGTGAAGGAGGATGCATGCAGAATATAGCGAGTCACTGCATTAGGTAATAAGTTTACCTCCAACTCATCAATCCATTCACAACACAATGCACCATGCCTTTCATCTTTGAAATTAAATTTATCTACATTGACTTCATGATGAACTCACCTCCTAACAGACTCTAGAAAAATTAATTAGGATACTAACTGAAGTGTCATAATGTAATTACTTAATTTCCTTTAGTCAAACACTTATTTAACTGAAGTGATGTATTTTTGTTTAAATAAAGTGTCATCTTTTAGTTTAACTAAAGTGTCATCATGCAAAACACTTTAGTTAACTAGTTCCTTTTAATTAAATCTTTAGTTAACTAATCTTAACTAAAAGCATGCTCATTGATTTACTGGGTTAGGAGCATATGTAATAATAACACGCACACGATATTTAACATTACAACTATATTGTTTAGTTTGGTGATGATAACATTAAAAGGTCGTTTGGGGAGGGGAGGGGGGTGAGGCTTTGGAGAGTATATTAGGGTGATTAGAGGGAAAGGGGGTTATAGGTGTGGAGTGTAGTTGTCTGGGTTAGACATAGAGGTAGAGGTGAGAGAGAGAGAGAGATGGATAAGGGGTTAGAGGTATAGAGAGGAGTAGGGGCTACGAGAGAGAGAGTAGGGGGTTGCTAATGGATTGGAGGGATTCGGGTGGGGTTAGAATTAAGGGGAAGAAAAGAGAGAGAGAGAGAGAGAGATTCCGGGTTGGTAAGGGGTTACAAATAGAGATCGAGAGGGAGTGTTAAGGGGTTAGAGGTAGAGACTAAGCAAGGTGTTACGATATTGGTGCTAAGTGGAGAAAGGGGGAAAGAGAGTGAGGAAACGAGTTAGTAAGGGTTTGGGAGTGAAGCATAGAGTGAGAGAGGGGGCCTTAAGCTTAGGTGTAGTTGAAGGGTTAGGAGAGAGAGGGAGAGAGAGATAGAGATAGAGAGAGAGAGAGTGAGAGAGGTGGCGCCAAGATTAGGTGTAGTTGAAGGGTTAGGGGGGAGAGAGAGAGAGAGAGAGAGAGAGAGAGAGTAGGGGGTTGTTAAAGGATAGGAGGGATTGGGTGGGGTTAGAGTTAAGGTGAAGAAGAGGGGGGTCAGAAGTAGGAGGAGGAGGGGGATTATAGGTAGGGGGAGACCTATATATTTGTGTGTGTGTATGGGTGTGTTGATGCCTCGGAAAATCCTAGGTATCGACAGTAGGGATTCTCCCCGAAAATCAATCCCAATTAGATCGTCCACCATTTGGTATGGTGAAACTTTCTGGTTAACGGTTCGGATACCGTATATTTAAATGTGTTCTTAATTTTTATCGATATGACCTGATTCATCATTTATGTTGTTTTCTTTAAATGCATGATAAATGCAAATGCCTAAACTAAATGCATGTAATTGATAAACAAGAAACTCACAAGTGATGTGTAGGTTCTTACCTATCGTTCATGCTTTCTCAATTACTTCTTTAAATATGAGTCTAAACAAGTCTATTCAATTCTAGTCTGTTCTATCCTCGTAGGGAGCAGACCTTAAACTTAGAGCAATGTACTGTAACTATTCATATTAATCTCACACATACTTGTTAAATTTCATATGCATGTCTGTGACACCCCGGTTTTGACCGCGTTTGCGTTAAAAATGTATATGATGTATATATTGTAATTAATCATGGTGTGGAGCTAAAGGCAAAATCCCCACCATCGATTTGGTTGTTTTATGTTTCGGCAATTGAAATCGTTGTCGATGGTATATCATGCTATCTGGCACATATGAATTTTGGCATTATGTAATTATGCATTTTAATTAAAATGAACCCCAACCAGCTATGTCAATGCAGCCATAATGAAAAGGGAATGATTTTCCTAAGGATAGGGAGGGAAATTATTAAACTTTGAGCCACTGGGGAAAATCCATGTGTCATTTGAAAAACCCTTTTAGTTGTCACCCGCATTTTTGTCTTACTCACCTTTCCCTTGTCTCAATCAGTCAACTACCACATTAAAACCTCTATTGTTAGTTGGGTAGTTATTTCTGAGCAGTGGTGTGTGGCAGGACTGTCAGTCCTTGCCCACATGCACACTCCACCAGCAGAATCATTCACCCTCACGTGGGTAGGGGAAGAACCATGACCCCATTCTTCATTGTTTCCTCACGCAGAGAGCTGGGAGAGCCATTTTCTAGCATTCACGATTTTCCTGTGTATGTGCCATTCACATTTTAGGGTTGTTGCAGGTTCTTAGTTACGATTAGGGGTTCTTGGACATTTTATACTCACACTTAGGCTTGGAATTCACCTCCACATGGATTGTTTTTCCTTCCTCACACAGCTGAGAAATCGTTGTTGGTTTCCCCACGATTTTGGTTTGCTGTGGGTTCATTTATGTTTTTGGGTTGCTGTGGATTCTTATTGAGTCATTTTGGCCACGATAGGGCCAAGAATGACTCAGGAATCGAATTTCCCAGTTAGGGCTATGTATTACCCAAATTGTCACTTCGATTGTTCTATGGTGTTTGATTTTCTTCCCCAGAGCTGTGAATCGCTTGTTTTTCTGTGTGTATGCAGTGGTTGGTCTTTGGACTGTGTTGGAGTGGGAATGAAGGCTTAGTATGCTTGATAAACTTGGTGTGTTTGGGAGCCACATAGACAGAGCTAGAGGGATGGATTTCTTCTCCACAACCCTTGAATAGGACTGGAAGGGAAGTCAGGGCCTGAGGGACTGTGTAGTAGAGAAGGGACTGATTCCTTGTGTTGGGTGTGTGTCGGTGTCCTAGAAGTCAGGCTAGATCTGGTGTAGGTGTCCTTATCTCTTCAATGAGCCCACCAACTTAACATTCAGCTCACCCAGCTCCCTGATGGCTTGATAAACCCAACTGTGTTGGCTTGGCTGATTTGTGTATCTTTGGCTATGTGTGAGCTTGCTTAGTTCCTTATTCCTTGGGGAATCATTCCTAGCTCGGGGGTGGCAGTGTTGCTGAGAGATTAAGGAGCACACTAGCCTATGGTTGGGTGGAATGTTGCAGCGACGTAGCTGGTTGCGGGACAAATTCTTCATAAGATAAGTATTCTTGACTATCTCATCTCTGCAAATTGTATTTTGTTGTTTAATGAAAATGATGAACATGCTAAATGCTTGAATGTATGGTGTTGCTTCCTCTGTATGGTAACAATGTATGCATGTTTTACTTCAAATCATTTCAGTTTTTATGTGTGTATGTTCATGGGGATAGTTTCCCAGATAGTTAATGGTATGGTAGCGTCCTCTTTGCGGGTTGGAGGGTCGAGGATGCTACAGTGTGGTATCAGAGCACACGTTACAGCATGGGCCTCAATTGGCCATGAAGAATCAGTGACATAAAAAAGTTACCCTCTTCCCAATAGGGGAAAAATGAGAAATCAGAGAAAATGATAGGAAAATTTCAGAAACTTTTTTTTAGTATGAAAATTATCGGATGGCTTAGGTTGAAGCCCATCCGATATGTCGAATGACTTAGCCGGAAGCTGATCCGATACACCGGATAACCTAGGCGGAAGTCCACCTGACAAGGAACAGGCAGAAAGAAAAGTTTGAAAATTGTCCCAGTTTGAAATTTGTCGGTGGTCTCGACTGAGAGGAGCTGAGGGTCTTAGCTGAGAGGAGCCGAGACACAGTTGACAAGGAAACCAGAGAGAAAATCCTGAATTTTTTTTTGAAAATTTTTGAAGTGTCAAAAATTGTCAGAAGGTGTTCGTTGAAGCAGAGCGAAAGCTCTCGGCTGGGAGGAGTCGAAGCTCTCGGCTGGGAGGAGACGAAGGTCTTGGCTAGGTGGAGCTGAGGTGTCGGCAAGGCTCGCCTGATGGAAGCTGAAGCATCAGAAAAGGATAGATGATCGAGCGGTCGATGCAGTGACGAAAGAAAGAGGAATGTAAGAAGAAAAATTCAGAAATTTTTCTAACTACAGGAAATCTCGGAAAAAAATAGAGGATTGGTTAGCCGATGTGTATCGAAAGCTAGAGAAAGATCAGTCATAGATGTCAGAAGAAAATAGAGGATCGGCCAGTCGATGTGTATCGAAAGCTAGAGGAAGATCGGTCCAAGACATCAGAATAAAATAGAGGATCGGTCAGCTGATGTGTATAGGAAGCTAGAGGAATATTGGTCCTAGACGTCGGAAGAAGATAGAGGATCGGTTAGCCGATGTGTATCAGAAGCTAGAGGAAGATCGGTCTGAGACGTCGGAAGAAAATAGAGGATCGATCAACCGATGTGTATCGGAAGCTAGATGAAGATCAGTTCGAGATGTCGAAAGAAAATAGAGGATCGTTCAGCTAATGTGTATCGGAATCTAGAGGAAGATTGGTCCAAAACATCAGAAGAAAATAGAGGATTGGTCAGCCAATGTGCATCAGAAGGCAGAGGAAGAATGATCCGATGTGCATCGGAAGATGAATGAAGATTGGTCCACCGAGGTATCGGAAGCATTGTCAACTAGTGATCCGATACATCGGATGTTTAGTTGGGAAGGGATCCGATATGACAAAAAAAAAAATTTGAGTTTTGAGTGGGATTTTTTAGCAGATTTCAATAGTTTTTTCGTGGATTTATAGGACCGAAAAGGAGAAAAATGGCAACGATCTTATGCACCAGATTGCACGAAAATCAATCATTTACAAAAAAAAAAATGAGGGTGCTGCTCTCGACCCGCCTTGCAGCAAGGGGGAAAGCCCCCTTAACCCCCGTCGTCCCCCTGAGACAGTCGTTCTTTGAGGAAGAAAATTCCGTGTTTTGGGAAAAGTTGTCATTTTATGATTTTTCCATAAGAAGGTAAGTAATTTTGATTTGTATAAATGTTATGCGGCTAACAGTTGTATTACTAACACATTTGCAGAATCATAGACACCTTCAAGGGCAGTATTCCAGGTAGTGCGGTTTGGTAAGTAAGTTGTGATTCAGCCATGAGAAGCCATGATGGATATGATGCTCAGGATTCCTATGAGTGTGCATGAGATTCCATGGGAGAAAATGTCCAAGTTGGAAATGATGACATAGAGTCTAATGGAAGGAGATTCCAAGAGACACCACCGGATATTGCAGCGACCATGAGAAGCTTGATTAAAGCCCAGGAAGACAGCATCAGTTGAATGCTGCTATGTTGTAGAGTTTGATAGACTTGCAAAGAAAGATATACTCTGGACAGGGTACAGTAAAACCAAAAGGCAATAAGAGCAGTACTAGGAGAAGAAGAAGGACTTCTAGTAGATCATCTGACTCAGAAGAATCCGATTGGGATTCAAGCTCTTCTTCTCGTAAGGGAAAAATAAAGATGCACCATAGGGATCACTCTCAGGATGAATTTAAGAAGGCTAAACCTCCTATATTTGACGGTGAGGTAAAGACTGGACAAGAGGCTGAAGCTTGGCTTCTTGGGATAAAGAAATACTTCCAAGTTCAGGATTATTTGGGAAACATGAAGGAAAGAGTTTCCATATTCAATCTGAATGGAAGAGCATCCATTTGGTGGGAACACTTCAAGCAAGTAAAGAGGATTGGTGAAAGGAGACTTAAGTGGAAACAGTTCAAGAAGTATTTCAAGCAGAAATACCTCTCTGAAAGGTATTATGACGACAAGATTAAGGATTTCCATGAGCTAAGATTGGGACAACAGACCATGGAAGAGTATGCAAATAAGTTCTTGGAATTGTTGAGGTACGTCAGGTACATCAAAGATGAAAAAGTGAAGTTCCAACGTTTTCTGAGTGGATTGCCTTAGTCTTACAAAGACAAAATTGAGTTTTATGAACCTAGAACTCTTGAAGAAGCAATAAGGAAGGCTAAGTATTGCTATGAGCAAAGCAAAGGTAAACTTGATTTCCATAAGGCATGGAAGGACAAGAAGAAAGAGAATTTCGACCAAATAAAGAAAGGTTTCAAACCTTCTAACTTTAGGAATCAATAGAAGCAGCCATCCCAAGCTGCAAGTAAGCCAATTGGAGTGATAGGAGAAAAGCCTAAAGATCCACAACATAATAGAGGACCACTCCAATGTTGGAAATGTGGAGGACCCCACATGCGCATAAGTTGTCCACTCGATAATGAGAGTGCAAGGCCAACTTACAACATTCAAGAAGTAGAAACAATGGGTCAAGTAGCAAGGGCAGTCCCTAGGATTTATGCATCACTAGAGGACCGCCAGGCAGATCACCAGTCAACTGTGGTTGAAGTTGCAGGTAAGATTGTTAGCAATCTGTTTCTATTTTGATTGACCCTAGTTCTACTCACATTTACATTACCCCTAGAGTAGTGGAGATTTGTGCTTTTAAGAAAGTGAAACATATAAAATCTTGGTTAGTTCAGCTAGCCATTGGAACTAAGAGAAAGGTTAGTGAAGTGATAGAGAAATGTCCATTGGTCACTTGTGTAGATCTGAATGTTCTACCACTTGGTTCCTATGATGTTCTCATTGGAATGGATTGGTTAGAATCTCACAGGGTAAAGCTTGACTGTTATAATAAGACTTTCGAATGCATGGATGAAGAAGGGAACCAAGTAGTGATAAAAGGTATTCCAAAGGTGATTTCAGTAAGGCAGGTTTCAACAATGCAGTTGAAGAAGTTCTGTAGGAAAGGTTTCCAGTTGTATGCAGCACATATTTTGGAGGCAACAGGGGATGAAACTCCTAGGTTGGAGGACTATTAAGTGTTACAGGAATTCAAGGATGTGTTTCTTGATGAGATTCTAGGGCTTCCTCCAAAGAGGGACATTGATTTCACAATTGAACTTGTACGAGGAGTAGCACCAGTGTTCAAGACACCCTACAGGATGAGTACACCAGAGATGCCAGAGTTGAAGATGCAACTGCAAGATTTGTTGGAAAAGAAGTATATCAGGCCGAGTGTGTCTCCGTGGGGAGCACCAGTTCTGTTTGTAAAGAAGAAAGATGGTACACTTAGGTTGTGTATTGATGATAGACAACTGAACAAAGTCACTATGAAGAATAAATACCCATTGCCTAGGATTGATGACCTCTTTGATCAAATGAGAGGAGCAAAGGTATTTTCCAAGATTGACTTGAGGCCTGGTTACCATCAGGTGAGAATCAAGGATGAATACATTCATAAGACAGCCTTCAGAACAAGGTATGGACACTATGAGTTTGTAGTGGTACCATTTGGTCTCACAAATGCACCCGCTACATTTATGTGCGTTATGAACAATGTCTTTAGCAGGTATTTGGACAAGTTTGTTCTTGTTTTCCTTGACGACATTCTTATTTGTTCTAAGAATGAGGAAGAGCATGAAGAGCATTTGAGATTGACATTGCAATTGCTCAAGGAGCATCAGCTGTATGCAAAGCTGAGCAAGTGTGACTTCTATAGAGATAGAATTCAGTATTTGGGTCACATTATCTCAAAAGAGGGTATATCTGTGGACCCTGAAAATATTGAAGTGATTATGAATTGGCCTACTCCAAGAAATGTGACAGATGTAAGATCTTTTATGGGAATTGAAGGATACTACTGGAGATTCATATAAGGATTCTCCAAAGTTGCACATGCCATCACTTCTTTGCAAAAATAAGGGGATAAAGTTTGAATGGAAATCGAGGTATGAAGAAAGCTTCCAGCTGTTGAAAAATCTTCTCACCAGTGCACTAGTATTGAAAGTTACAGACCCAGAGAAATATTTTGTGGTGTGTACCGATGCATGCAGGCAAGGGCTTGGAGGAGTCCTTATGCAAGACAACCACGTGATATATTACGAGTCAAGAAAGTTGAAGGAGCATGAGAACAACTATGCCACTCATTATCTAGAGCTTGCAACCATAGTACATACCCTCAAGATGTTGAGGCATTACTTGATGGGTAGAATATTTGAGCTAAGGACAGACCATTGTGGTCTAAAGTATCTATTTGATCAGCTTACTCTGAATGCTAGGAAAGCGAGATGGCTGGAGTTTTTATGTGAGTTTGATTTTGAAATCAAGCACATAAAGGGAAAAGAGAATAAGGTAGCTGATGCACTCAATAGGAAGGTGTAGGAAATGCATGTGGCATCTCTTAGTATTTGCCCATCAGATTTGAGGCAGCAGATTGTTAACCGTACTGCTGGAGATGAATTGTATGAGCTGTTAAAATACAAATTGCAACAGCAAAGTCTTGAGAAGAGGTATGAGGGATATAAATTGGAAGAATATGGACTTCTTACTTATAAAGGCAAAATTTATATTCCAAATGTAGAAGAGTTGAGGAGATTTGTTATGGATGAAATCCATCAAGCTCTGTATTCTGGTCACCTAGGATACCAGAAGACAATTGCTACCGCCAGAAAGCAGTACTTTTGGCCAAGAATGAAAAAAGACATGGCTGAATACATTTCAAGGTGCATGAAATGTTAGCAGGTAAAGGTTGAGCATCGACACCCAACAAGTTTGTTGCAGCCTTTGCCAGTTCCAGAATGGAAATGGGAAGTTATTTCCATGGATTTTATTACAGGATTGCCAATAACTTGGAGACAACATGATTCCATCATGGTTGTGCTAGACAAGTTGACAAAGGCAGCACATTTTATACCGGTTAAGTCTATGCATAAGACTGATGACATTGCAAAGATCTTCATGAAAGAGATTTTCAAATTGCATGGATTGCCTAAGGCAATAGTCTCTGACAGAGATGTCAAGTTCACTTCCAAATTTTGGAAGGGGTTGTTTCCAGATTTGGGTACAAAGTTGAACTTCAGCACTGCATACCATCCTTATACTGATGGTCAGACATAGAGAGCTAATTAGGTGCTTGAAGATGGACAAACCAACCAAGTGGGAAGATTACTTACACTTGGTAGAGTTTGCTTATAACAATGGACAGCAGGCATCCTTGGGGATGAGTCTATATGAAGCTTTGTATGGAAGAAGGTGTAGGACACCAGTGACTTGGGATAATCCAGTGAACAGGGTTGTGCTTGGTCTAGAATTGCTCAAGGAAATGGAGCAGGAGGTTGTAAAAATTAGGTAGAATCTGAAATCAGCACATGATAGACATAAAAGCTATGCAGATAAGCATAGGGTGAACAGGGAGTTCAGTGTTGGAGATCATGTTTACCTCAAAGTGAGGGCAAATAAGAGTTCCTTGAAGCATGGAAGTTGTGCCAAGCTGTCACCAATATATTGTGGGCTGTTTGAAGTGCTTGAAAGAATAGGGCCAGTTACATATAGACTTGCATTTCCTGCTAGCACTAGAGCTCATAATGTTTTTCATGTTTCTTTGCTGAAGAAATATGTACATGATCCTAACCATGTGATAAATTGGGATGTGATTCAGGTGGAACCCGAGGGAGAGTTCCAAATCGAGCCAATGCGCATCCTCGATAGGAAGGTCACGATGCTCCGAAATCGAGCCATAGGGAAGGTAAAGGTGCAATGGAAGCACTACAGTCCTGAAGGGGCTACGTGGGAGCTAGAGGATGCCATGCGATTGGCACATCCATTTTTGTTCAATTTTGTGGAACACTGAGGCGATACCGGTGTAGCATTTTGTTCTATTTTGTAAAGTACCGAGGACAGTGCTATTGAAGGGGGAGGGGAATGTAACACCCTGGTTTTGATCCCGTTTGCGTTAAAAATGTATATGATGTATATATTGCAATTAATCGTGGTGTGGAGATAAAGGCAAAAGCCCCACCATCGATTTGGTTGTTTTATGTTTCGGTGATTGAAATCGTTGCTGATGGTATATCGTGCTATTTGACACATATGAATTCTAGCATCATGTAATTATGCATTTTAATTAAAATGAACCCCAACCAGATATGTCAATGCAACCATAATGAAAAGGGCATGATTTTCCTAAGGATAGGGAGGGAAATTATTAAAATTTGAGCCATTGGGGAAAATCCATGTGTCATTTGATAAACTCTTTTAGCTGTCACCCACATTTTTGTCTTACTCACCTTTCCCTTGTCTCAATCAGTCAACTACCACATTAAAACCTCTGTTGTTAGTTGGGTAGTTATTGCCGAGCAGTCATGTGTGGCAGCACTGTCAGTCCTTTCCCACATGAACACTCCACTAGCAGACTCATTCACCCTCACGTAGGCAGGGGAAGACGCATGACCCCATTCTTCATTGTTTCCTCACACAGAGAGCTAGGAGAGCTGTTTTATGGCATTCATGATTTTCCTGTGTATGTGCCATTCATGTTTTGGGGTTGTTGTGGGTTCTCAGTTACGATTGGGGGTTCCTAGACATTTTATACTCACACACAGGCTTGGAATTCACCTCCACATGGATTGTTTTTCCTTTGTGACACAGTTGAGAAATCATTGTTGGTTTCCCCATGATTTTGGTTTCCTGTGGGTTCATTTATGTTTTTGGGTTTCTTTGGATTCTTATTGAGTCGTTTTGGCCACGATAGGGCCAATAACGACTCAGGAATCAAATTTCCCAGTAAGGGCTGTGTATTACCAAAATTGTCACCTCGATTGTTCTGTGGTGTTTGATTTTCTTCCCCAGAGCTGTGAATCGCTTGCTTTGCTGTGTGTATGCAATGGATGGTATTTGGATTGTGTTGGAGTAAGAATGAGGTCTTGGTATGATTGATAAACCTATTGTGTTTGGGAGCCACATAGACAGAGCTAGAGGGATGGCTTTCTTCTCCACAACCCCTGAATAGCACTGGAAGGGAATTCAGGTCTTGAGGGACTGTGTAGCAGAGAAGGGACTGATTCCTTGTGTTGGGTGTGTGTGGGTGTCCTAGAAGTTAGGATAGCTCTGCTGTAGGTGTCCTTAGCTCTTCAATGATACCACCATATTAACATTCAGCTCACCCAACTCCCTGATGGCTTGATAAACCCAACTGTGTTGGCTTGCTTGATTTATGTATCTTTGGCTATGTGTGAGCCTGCTTAGTTCATTATTCCTTGGGGAATGATGCCCAGCTCGGGGGTGGAAGTGTTTCTTATAGATTAAGGAGCACACTGGCCTATGGTTGGGTGTAATGTTGCAACGACATAGCTGGTTGCAGGACGAATTCTTCATAAGATAAGTATTCTTAACTATCTCATCTTTGCAAATTGTATTTTGTTGTTTAATGAAAATGATGAACATGCTAAATGCTTGAATGTATGGTGTTGCTTCCACTGTATGGTAACAATGTATGCATGTTTTACTTCAAAGCATTTCAGTTTTTATCTGTGTATGTTTGTGGCGCTAGTTTCCCATATAGTTAATGGTATGGTAGCATCCTCTTCGTTGGTCGGAGGGTCAGGGACGTTACAATGTCTACAATAGAAATAATGTCAAAGAAATCCTTGGAATAATAAACCATTCATTACTCATTCTATACAAAGACATTCATGTAGAAATAAAAATCATTCATAATTAAAGAAATAATTCCAAGAAGTCAGAACAGTCTCACAGTTGCATGGAAACAAGAAGAATTAATTCCAAATTTGAAATTTCACACATCCCAAGCAAATTCCTCTGCAGTCATTTCCCAGCAAGTAGGTCCTTCTTTATTAGCAAAAAAAATGAGTTCTCCTTACAAAATAATCTAGCCCTCTTTGTGTTGGCGAAAATTCCTTTTAACTCTACTTCCTATCTCTATTTATGTTACAATTACAATTTGTCATCTAGTGACTCTTCGACTTCCCTAACCCTAGGGATTCCAAAAATTCATCTTCTAATGCTTTATATTAGGAAAATGACAAAATATACAAAAGAAAAAACTTTCAATTAGATCCCACCAAGATGGAAACATATTCTCCCCATGCGTTGGCCTCTTCTGGAATCGTTTTGTATTTTATTGGCTCTAGCATTTGCACAGTCACTTCATGCATTACCAACTATGTCTCTGCGCATATCACTTTTTCTAAGGAGGATCTACAGAAGTGTTCTAAAATGTAATTTTTGACAAAATCCTATCCAACCCAAGTATTAATATTTTCTTCGTTGACAACTTCTATTTTCTGAATGTATTGTATATCTTCTTGTATCCTGTCTTGCAAATATGCCATGTGTTGATCTTTGCTTGAAAGATATGTGATATTTGCAACCAAAGAAAGATGAAATTTTTGGTGGACTGATGTATCCTTTTATAGAACGCCTCTCACTTTTCCAAAGTTTTGGAAATGTCATTATTTAACCTCCCAGAAGCTTTCTTGCAAAACTCCAGTAGTGCCATTTCTATTTTTATGCCTTCGACTGTTTTTTGTGGAAGCTGTTCCAGAAACTTTGAGTTAGCCTCTATCTAGGTCAACTAGCTTTTGACCCTTTCTCCGACCTCCATTAGTACCTTTCTAAAATTCAGGAATTCTGATACAATCACCTTTAGACTTTTCATCATCATCTTTACTTTATAAATCTCACTTGTGAGATTAACTTGAGCTTGATGTATCTTTCTTTCGATTTTGCAAGCCTGTTCACAAAAAGGAGTAGTGTCATGCTTATTCTCGTTGGCTATATTTAGTTGATTTTCTAGGGCTCCTTTTTGTTTCTCCAATTCATTTACTCAGGATCTTAATTCTTCCACCTGCTGGCTTTCCACTGACTCTCTTGATTCCAGTTATGAGATCTTGGCTTCAAAATCCTTCTTCTTCCCCTCCATAATTAATACCTGTACATCCAATGCATCCTTTTTTGTCTCCAAATTTTGGTACTCCCTTTGGAGTCTTTCCTTCTCGGATAGGATGGCATCATTATTCCTTTTTATTTATATTCCCTCTCCTTGTGTCTTAACCAGATTATCTTTCAGCTTGAGCATTTTTTCCTTGGGATGCTCTACATTTTCCATCAACCGGTCAACGCTATCGGTGCTGGATTGTGCAGCTTCTATATTCATGAAGGACATGAATTTAGGGTCTTTGTGAGTACCTTCCATGATAGTATTTTCAGTTACTGTAACTGTGTCATCCTATGTGACCAGATTTAACCGCTTCTCTGACCTTCTGGTGATGGTCTTCATTGACTTATAAAAAACGATGGTATCTAAGCGAGCCACTGTGTGCTGCTTAAATGGAGTAAATGGAGTAAGCCCTAGCTCTCCAAATGGAATGTGTCCACCTGTTATTTTTCAACCTGATGAAGCGGGAGGTTCCGAGTCCACATGGTTATTTTGGGTTTCTTCCCAATCTAAAGCTTCCCTGGTCCTACCCTCTTCTTCTTTCTTCATTTGTTCTTCAACTGCTTCCTCAGCTACCTTTTGTGCTCTCTCTTCAGTCTCTCCTCTTCTTTCCACTTCTGAGCTTCTTTGGCTTTTCCCTTGTCACCTTGTTTTTTTTTTTTCTCTTCCTCAGCCTATTTTAATCTTAAGGCCTCCTCCTTTTGCTTCTATAGCTTCTTTTCTGATGCAATGGTGCTATCTTTACCCCCGTTGGTGCCACTCTTATTCTTGAAGCGTTCAGTTAAATCTGTCATATTGTTAGCCCTCATGTACACTTCTTCATCTTTGTCAAAGAAATATGAGTACTCATAATGTATATTTATGGCCACACAATGTTCTGCAACCTTTCCTTGGTAATCATTTCTATGAAAACTTTTCTCTCTGAAGTGGAAAGTCTCCAGGTCTTTCACAAAATCCAAGGAACCTTTTACCTTGGATCATTTGTATTCTCCAATGTTGAAAGGAAGTGGTGAAAAGGTTTCCTTTTTCATATCATGCAGGAAGTTACCTACTCCATTTAAGAACACTTGCCTCACTGCCTCTTAATGAACTACATAGTCTGTGGTGTACTTGGTCAATAGGGATAGAGCTTTAGAACCTCCATGCATTCTAAGGTATGTCCCTTCCTGCAAGTAATAATAGTCTCCATACTCATTGATCACCTCCGTATCATTGCCATACAAGAATTTCGGTTCTTTTAGGAAAATCAACTCGTAAAGGGGCATCAGAAATTCTTCGCATATAAGTTTGTAAAAGCCCACATACTTATGTTCCCAAATAATTTGATAAGCAACATAAACAAGATTCTTGGTTTGTTTCCAAATGCACCCTATTTTTGTGAACAGGTTCCTACACAGAATGTAGTCAATAAGGTATGATGACATATAAAACTCAGGCCTCCTCTCGATTATAGTGCAACTGCCACATAGGATGACATGCTTTCTGATATAACGTATTCACAGTTAAAAACTGTACCTTTGAAGGCTATATAATAAATTAGAGGAATCCAATTAAATTTATATAAGGTTCCATCGGTTTTTCCAAATATCCCATTTAGCATTAAAACTATGATCTTGAATGGGGTCCACAAGTTTTGGGACTCATACTCCCCACTTTTTTTTGGGTGTAATTGTTTTCTTGGAATTATCATTTTCTTTGTGCATTCCAAGGGATGAATATCCATCCCTTTGATCCAATCATTGTCCATCATAACTTGTTTAGGAGGTAATTTGTAGGCCAATGTTATGTAGGATGGAGTGAATGAAGCGGAAGCTTCCCCTTTAATGTTAGAGATGATCCTAGAGGAGGAATTTGTTTGGGGAAAAATCCAACCAATAACCTCTGTGCAAGGAATAGCTCTAGGCATGTGGCGACTTTAGTGATGCCTGAATTTTTGATATTTTGGTAGAGGAACATTTATTCAAGATCAACAGATTCAGAGATGTTATGATCTCTAATCATCTTATAGATCTCTCCACATTTGATTTCTGGATCAAATCCTATGATATCCTTTGTATCCTCAAATTTGATTTCAGTCCTGGAGATGATATCCACATCTGAGTCAACCTCACTTGCTTTTGATTTCTTGTTACCACCCCTTTTAGGCATTGTGTGAATTCGTTGTTTTTAAGTTTGTCCTTCGGGAGGTAATCCTTCTTGGTGAAAATAGAACCCGTGACATGAGCATGGTGAGGAGTGTCTTAGTAATACCACAACTATTTTGAGGAAATAAACATGGATTATTTAACTGAAGTATCTTAAAATGAAAGGGAAAGTTGTTATATGCATGCATCATTGTCCTTCAAGAGTGCAATAATTTTAGAAATGGGAGAAAAACAAATTACCAATCCATGCACATGTTGTTATATGAGTTATCATCCTATTGTTATCCTATATCAAAATCCTAGATGGAGCTACTCCAATTCTTCTACTTTGTTTTAAAACAACTGTATTTTACCAAAACAATGCTGAAGGTAAGAATTTTATTGTTTGTTTTATTATGCACTTCCGTCTGTAAGTTTATTAATGTTCATTAATTTTCAATATGTTAATGGAGTTCACAAGCTTGGTTTCCAACCCTTTATTCATTGACTTCAAAAATGTCAAGGAAGAAAATATTTACTCACAAATTTTATTCAAAGGTAAAGGTGGATAGAGAAAAGCTAGTTCAAAGTAATGAATCATTGCGATGGCTTGTTTCAAAAATTCGTAAGGAGAACCAGGGAAACTTCAAAGCATTGTAATCCTCTCTTCTTCGTTAAATGAAACCGAGCACAACTAATACATAATGGATATGGTCCAAAGGGTGCAGCGTAAGTAATGCATCATTATTGCATACACCGGTTGAGATAGTAATACTCCAAAGTTTTGAGGTGTGAAAAGGATCTAGGTTATGAGTTTGAAGCCCTCCAATGCATACCTAGTGCTGCACACTTAACCACCGCTGCGCATGGATATAGGAATTTTCTCATCCTTCTTCCTCCCTTCGTCGGGTATTGTGGCTGTTGATGTATTTGTAAATTCAGAATGTATTCATCTGTATATCTTATGTATTGTACCCGATGTTTATTCCGGGATGTGTCTGTAATGTATTTGAGTCATGTCATGCCCCAAGGTTCCGATTGGGAGTTTCTATAATGCAAACAAGTCATGTCAAGTCATTATGGGTAACCCTCCTTTTGGTCAAGGGTTAAAGTCTCCGCAGTTGTGGGGCCCTAGGGTTAT
The DNA here is from genome assembly GCA_001517045.1 of Pseudotsuga menziesii. NCBI lineage: Eukaryota > Viridiplantae > Streptophyta > Pinopsida > Pinales > Pinaceae > Pseudotsuga > Pseudotsuga menziesii. The sequence goes on along the minus strand of LPNX010821338.1, from coordinate 28,184 downwards.
TAGACTATCCTAGAGAATTCGAACCTAGGTGAGTCATTGTAAGTCGGGGAAATAGTCCCCACTGTTGTGTTAAGGGTAACCCTCCTTGTTAGTCAGAGGAGACAAAGTCCCCACAAGTTGTGGGGCACTAGGGTTATTAGAATCTCCTAGAGATGTCGGCTCTAGTAAGTAATTGTTAAGTGAGGTTGACATGTTGGAGTGGAAATTAAGTGAATGAAAGAATATAAATAGATAGTGAGCCTCTCTATTTATCACACACACACTCACTCATTGGGGCGCATGAGTGAGAGAGAAGTTGCTTAGATCAGAGAGAGAGACTACTGCTGTCGGGAGATCATCTTTATGTTTTCAGGTTTTACTTTTTGGTGCTGATTCTATCTCTGAGGAATTGTAGGGTTTTCTCCTTTATGGTTTCCCTAAGGAAAATTCTTTGTGTCTCTTGTCTCTTGTGTTTATTTCCATGCATGTTATTCTCTCAGTTAAATATCCTAAGATCATAATTCTAGCTTGAATGATAAAAATATAACAATGGCCTCGATAGAGTAGCGCATTTATAAAAATACCTAAACCCTGCGTGTAACCCATTTTACCTTTCCTCCATCTACCTATGAGGTCAAAAATCATAAGAATCGGCTTGGACATGACCTCGAGAAAAAATCTATGAAAGATGGACTAAAATGTTGACTAGCCCAGGAAAAACCTACACCCTAAACTAGTTTGCGCTCTATAGGCTATGGAATGAGAAAAACGGTAAGGCCAAGTTCAAGTGTGATGGTTTCTAGTCCACGCAAAACGAAAACAAAAATAACCTAGGCCACAGGACCGACACCATGGCCATTCTTACCAAGTATGGAAGCATCAAAACGGATAATAAAGGGAGGGAAATTCCCTAACTTAAAAAACTATGGCATTCCTACCATGCTGACAATGAAAAATCCTTACCTTTATAAACGAGAAAAACAAAAGAGTTCATAGATAAGGTTCCTACCTATCAATTGGTGAATGGACACAGGTTAGGATGAATACAAAAGCTCTAGATGTCTTTTGTCGATTGGTGGCTATCAAAAACGACATTTGTGTGAATGAAAACAAAAGAACTCGTTCGTTTATATATAAAAAATGATAAAAAATTGTCATTAATGTGGTTGGGGGTGACTTAAATGCGGTGGATGAAGCATTTAACGTGGTGGTTGTCGCAACACTGTTGGCGTGAAACTAAACCACTTGATGTGAAGGAAAAATTTGTGCTGATGCATGTCGGCGATAAATTTAAATATCCTACGATACTATAGATGTAGATTCGTGATTTCTCATGACCTTGTTGGCGGAAAAAATTGAGTCTTCTTTGACTGTGTCAACGTGAACTCGTTGAAATCCTCCAATTGGTTTTGTCATGGCTTATTTTATCAACCATGACCGTATCGGTGAAAATATTGAATCTCCCAAAAAACTGGACATCAATTAATCATCGACAACATTCATTGATCTCTTTGATTGTTTCAGAGGTGAATCACGAGTTGGTCCCGACTGTGTCAGCAAGTTTCATCGAGTTGTGTTGAAACGGTGCTTCACGAAAAAACTTATTTTTCCCAATCCCACCATGTCAGAGAGACTGGCTGAGTTCCTCTGACATGTCGAAGAAACTAGCAAAGTTACTCCGATATGTCAGCGAAAAACCACGAGATTTAACTTAGTAAAAAATTCTTTGCTTAACTTTTGGGAAAAAACTAAGTGTTTAGGATGGATTATCTAGAGCTAAAAAATTAGTTTGAGAAAGCTTTCAATCAAAAGTATAAGGAGGGGCCCTAAAAATTAAATTTTTTGGGGGAAGCAATTGCAACAACAATAGAGTGTTATGGGTTTTGCGGGGGTGTTAGGTGTCAAGGTTTGGAGAGTGAGAGAGAGTGGATAAGGGGTTAGTAATGGAGAAGAGCGGGGGAGAGAGGTAGGAGGAGGAGGGGAGTTAGAGGTAGGGAGAGGAGGAGGGGGGGTTAGTAAGAGTTAGGTGGAAGGAGGTGGAAGAGGGGGGGGGGGAGATAAAACAATAAAAATATTGTCATAATTGGAAAAATAATAAACTATAAACAAAAATCATGCACGCATTATAGTCTTACAAAATGCGTGCACGTTTTGTAAAACTATAATGCGTGCACTTTTTTGTTTGGCACAAAAAAATGAATTTAAACCAAACACATGTGTGTTTCTTGCCACAATGGCTGAACCTCCACATGTTATGGCGTGTCATTCTTATGCCTATGTTTCTTCTTCAGAATTTGCTTAAGATACATCATGCCTATTCCTTGGAGTATGATAAACCATGGCTATGATCTAGATGGAAACTGGTGGGCACCCACCTATTCCACTGGATCAAAACAATTATCCATTGTGGCAGTTTCCTAGTTATTTTCTACGGTTTTTTGGGTCCCAGCCTTCCGAGGTCGTTTTGAGGCCCTACATGACATTTTTTTGAGAAATAAAGATTCAATGAAGCTCTGTGATTCTTAGTTTTCAAGTGTAGTCCCTGGATAGATCTTTCCAACGAGATATTGAGCACCCAAATCAAAGAACGTATGCAAAAGTTATGACCTTGGTAAGTTGACTATTCAACTTACCACCTTGGGACCACAAACTTTATGATGGTTCATCTTCTAGGGTTATGTTTAGGACTTTTGGGGTTCTCGCCCTCATCCTTACTATAAATGGGCCCCTTTGGCCTCATTTTGTATTCATATTTGCATGAATGAGCGTAACAGTCACATATCTTCTCAGAGATAGCCAGCACCATTCTAGCTATTGTGTTACAGTGTGTTCTATTTTCTCCATTTAATAGAATATGTGTTTACTGTATCTCTGTTATCTTTGCAAAATTTCTGTGATTATGATTCTGTATTTGTTCTTTCATTTCGTTCACATATAATCTGGATTGGTGGTATTAAAATAATCTATTCTTTGATTGATTCTCAGTGCATGTCCTTCACGAGGTCCAGGTATAGTGAGTTTGGTCTCGAACTAGTTTCACTTGATCACTCTCGTCATCCGAAACAGACTCCCATGGAGGAAGAAAAGAGAGATGAAGGAGCAGGATATCCTATCAAGTCACTGCTTGAGGAATCCCTCGAGCGACAAGGGAACAAGATGATGGATAGTTTCTCCCAAATCCTTCTATGAATGCCGACAGCGGTAAGTGCATCTTCAACGAGCAACTAGTTTGGGGATGCGACTCCCTACAAGGTACAAGTTAAATTTGATATTACTTTATTTGAAGGCTAGATCGATGCAGATGCTCTAGATAATTGGTTGAATGTTCTAGAAGGGTATTTCTCTCTCCACAATTTCTCCGATAGGGAAAATATCACCTTTTGTCTCCTTAAGGCAATCCCCCATGCCCAAAATTGGTGGGGTACTCATTGCGAGTAAAACTCATCAGATGATTATGGAATGTTTGAGACAAATCCCACTCGGGCCTCTTTCATAGATGATTTCAAGGAAAAATATTATCATGTGGGAAACTATGATGACCATTACACAAAATGGACCATTCTGCGTCAAGAGAGGGACAAGAGGGTGTCAGAGTAAACCAAAAACTTTCGTACCTTGCGTACAAAGTTGGGTAGAAAGGACTCCGAGTGACACCTGATACTGAAATATCACCATGGTCTACATCGGTACATTCGAACTGAGATGGACTTCCTCGATATCTATGCACTTGGATCTTCCTAATGGTATGATGTCAAAATCAAGAAGAAATTTCAGCAAAAGAACAAGCAAGACTCTGGACTTGTGAACCCACTACAAAAGCAAGGAAAGGGAATACCCAGACCACAAAACACAGGACAAGGAAAGGACAACCAGTCCCTGCCACAAGTAAAGAAGGGGAATGGAAAGACAAAGAAGGATGAATGGAAGTGGTGCAAATTTCATAAAATCCCTTGGCACAACATTGATGAATGTTGCTCAAAGCAGTCATTCGTGGCTGAGATCAAATATTCAGAATCAGATCTTGATTCCGATTCAAAACCCAATGCCATAGCTACAGGCCATGGGAAGCATGTCATTGATGCAGACCCACTTCCATTGTTTCTACCATACATATTCAAACAGAGGAGTGTGAAGAGTTAGAGGTAGAGGAGCACCTCTTCCCCTCACAGATGCGGGTGAAGGGAATGCCTCTACTTTTTGTTGTTGACAACGGTAGCCAAAAGAACTTGATCTCAACAGAATTCGTCAAGATATTGGAGATTCCTACAACACCCATTAGAGGAAATTTCAATTCAAAATGGGCCTCCTAAGGAAAATTATAAAATAATAGTTAAATAATAAAATCATATTTATTAATTTTGGAGGAAGAAAAGGGAAAAACTATTTTTTTGTTTGTATTTTCGACATATCTCCCTATATGTTTACTCAAATTTCGATCAAGAGAGCTCGTTGGATGTGAAATTAAATTCTGCATCCAACGAGTGCCCACACTGTATACTTTTGACTGACCCCGCTACCCCAAAAACAAGAAATACCTGAAAAAATGTGATGACATCATCATCACATTTTTTTCAAGTATTTCTTGTTTTTGGGGTAGCGGGGTCTGTCAAAAGTATACCATGTGGGTACTCGTTGGATGTGGAATTTAATTATTCATCCAATGAGCTCTCCTGCTCGAAATTTGAGTAAAAACAAAAGGAGATATGTCGAAAATAAGAACAAAAAAAGTAGTTTTGTTTATGATACCTATCCCCAAGTTTATATTAAAAATTTGTTTAAGACCTATACGGTATTTAAAATTTAAATGAATTTCATTGGCTAACACATGATGACATGGAATTTGAATTAGGGTTGAAAGGCCCATTTTGAGTTGAAATTTCCTCTAATGACACCAGAAACCCTACAACATCGGTTGGCTAAGCCAAGGATGAGGTATCCACATTACTCAACAATGCCTCCTATTATATGGCATCAAGCCTTTCAAAGACGAGGTACTGTGTGATGTGTCCCCACTTGAAGTCTGTGATTTTCTTTTAGGACAACCATATTTGTGGAAGCGTCATGATGTATATGATTCATGTCCTCGGAGTGTCATTATTACTTTGGGAGGAAAACTCTATCGGATACTAGAGACAGTTGCACCTAACATAGTCTCGCAAGGTAGGAAGATAATATCCCACATTAGGAAATTATTCCTCTTCACAATTGCGTCTAAAGGAGAACATTAGATTACCTACATAAGCTCAGCACATGGTATCTATGCTCATCAGACACAAGAAGAAAACAGAGTCATTGTTTCCTCATCTATTCGATCACCTCTACGATGCAAGGCCACACATTTAAGGTGTTCCTCAAAAAACAAATCATCCATGCAATAATTACAGCCCTCTCAGGATGCCAAAGAAAAACAACCTCTTCACTTCGGCAAATGTCACACCAGGAGATCAACTCAAAACATAGGTCGAGATATGATACGGGATTCGACGCAATGGAGACCATTGATTCCTAAAGAGGGAGGATTAATCCAGATGGAAACCGGTGGCCACCCACCTATTCCCACGAGGGTGTCACTTAGGGACCAATATGATATCACGTCCGTTCATATTGGGAGGGTTAAAAATAAAAAAATTACAAGCCAATATATTGGTGGTATATTAGGGGTAAAAAAGGTTTTTTTAACTATATAAATATGCAATATGTTGGGGGATATTTTATTTCACAATCCTGCCCGCGCCTCCACCATAAGCCTATATGCACCCTGCGTGATGCTGCATAGGGTTTTCCTGTGGTTTTTCTCCATGATTTTTTCTTGGGTTTTCTCCATCCTGTTTTCTGGATAACGAGGGCATTTTTTCAAATTGTAGCAGTGTTGGTCCTTGGGTTTTCTCCATCATGTTTTTTGGATAACGAGGGCATTTTTGTTGGTGCATAGCAGTGTTGGTCCTTGGGTTTTCACCATCGTGTTTTCTGGATAATGAAGGTGTTTTTTCTGGTGCATAGCAGTGTTGGTCCTCTGGTGCATAGCATTTTTCACCATTTTTTTCCATCGTGGTGCATAACATTGTTGGGCCTCTGGTGCATAGCGTTTTTTCACCATTTTCTGGTCGTGGGTTTGTGGTTGGTTTCTCTGGTGCATAGCAGTGTTAGAGGAGGCACGTTGGAGAGCCACTGCATAACATTCTTGGAGGTAAGGTATACTGTGTAATTTAATCCTCTGATGAAAAATGCCTTTTAATTATTTTATTTATTGGGGTCTCTGTTCCACATAGCTGAGTGATTACTCAACTGAGCTTTGGGATTGAAAGAGAACCACCGCTTGTTAGAGATTTGGGCACTTGTTAGCCCTCAATGATGACTGTGACTGACAAGTCTCATGATTCAATTGGCCGCTGAAATGTATGGTGACTCTTTGATACCCTGTCGCAGTGTCATTCACCAATCAATATTCAACAGTCTCCTTAGCTATGCCTCTATTCCCCCATCAATGCAGATCTGAGGGCTAGTCCAAGTGTAAACGTAGAATGGAAACATCATATATTAAGATGTTGTAGTAGTTTCAGCTACTATGGGGTCTACTAGTCATGATGGGACTTCTAGACCTGCACTACTTTCCTTTATCTGCCTATACCTCTATGCTTAGGGGAACAATTCTACTAAAATAGGTTGAAACGCTTGTATTCCTAATCTGTGTAAGGTAGGTGCTTTATTCAATGACAGAGGATAAGGCTCCCAGTGGTACATTGAATGGGATTGGTTATGTTTTCCATTTTCCCCACCTGGTTCGTGAGCTTTCACGCCGAACCACAATCTCCACACAATCTCTTGGCTAGAACACTGCATCATAGCTTGCTATCTGTGTTTTGTATAAGAGATTCATTAACTCTGCTCCCTAGTAGTCTTGCTAAATTGGCGAAAACATTATGCCCCCAATTATATAAGGTTATCACTGAGTGGTAAAAAGGCATAAGGATTGAACCATTATTACATAAGTAAGAACTTGGAGTAAAACGATCGATATCAATTGACCCTTACTTCCCTGGTTTTCCCTTGAAGGAATCTACATTCACCTTCAACCTAGCTCAGCCCATACCAGCTCAGCCCACCCATCTGCCTACTACACTTCATTACACCTTTCGACGAAGACCTTTTATGCTTTGCTTGAATCAAACGGTAACAGGATGGTTAGGCTTTACCAAATTGAACCTTTTATTCATTTTATTTTTTCATCACCATTATGTAGACTTTACCACTTGAATAAATACTAAATAAAATTTATATTTCCGTTGCAGATCAATCCTCTCAGGTAACCTATTGTTCAGGTGATACCTCTGTTGAGCTATGCCTGGATCCCTACCCCTTTTGATCCTTGAACCTTATATCCTTGATGAATAGATAGTAGACCCACACTGGATATAGATGATCCTCGTCTCACAGAAAACTGTTTTGGAAATATTTTGGGTAATTGCTCAATTATATTGGAAACTTCTAGAAACTTCCTGTGGTTTTCAGTTTCAGCAATTTTTTGTTTTTGTTTTTGGGTTTTCCAGAAAGTTTTTTTCTCCCTCTATTATTTTGAACTTTAATGATTTAGAGACTGGAAAGTACACATATTTCGTGTCAAAACCCCCAATTTTCACAAAAAATTAAAATTTTGAGTTAACAATAAATGCTAAAACCTGCGGTTTACTAACAGCTAACAGTTGGCATAAAAGAAACATTTAAGTAATTAGTTTCACTAAATTCCAAAATAACTTAATAGTTTATTTTTCGTAGAAAGAATAAAATCTTTTTGTGTGCTATTTGCTTCAGTTTACTGATTAATTCTTTTATGTCAGTAGGTGGAATCTACTTTTGAATTCGGGGCTTACTTAGCATTCGTGCTAACGCAGATGAATACTGTTTCTTATAGGTTTACAAGTATGATCGATCGAGTATATTTTAAAAGTTCTTTTAGTGTCAGCAATATTTTGTTCGCAATTTAAAAAGCTTAGTAAAATAGCTGCTAAACTCTAGACAACTCCTGTAAGGTAAAATCATTTGATTTTCAACAGTTTTTCAAGTAAACAAGCTTGGAAATAAGTAATTACAGTATAGCATATTTGTGACTCTAACGCTAGAATCTCAGTTACAAGTATTTCTACTTTAGTCTAAGTAATTTGTAATACTTATAAACATTGTTTTTGACAATATTTATGCAATAGTATCATATCTTTCCTGTGTATTTATTGACCCTTAATTTGTTTCTATAAGATACTTACAGCCTGCTATCTTTTGGACAGTAACAATTTTCGAGTGTTAAACTATGACCATCATACTCTCCTATATGAGCTTATGTTTACCACTATTTTATTCCCAAGTCTAACTCTGTGTTCTAGTAACTTTTGGTTTTGATAGAGTCATTCCTATTTCAGTTATCAGGTTTACTTCTATAATTATCTTACTGTCCATTAGACATTCTGAATGAAAGTAAAACCAAGTTGAGTTATACTCCCAAGTGCTAACAAAGTATTGTCACTTAAACTATGTGATAGAATTTCGTGATAACATTCTTATCTTCAGTTTTGTACTACTTCATGACCTTGATGCTATTTGAGTTATCAGTTCAAGTAAGTTTTGTAGATATGCATAACCGATTTGTTTGATGAACATTCAATCTACAAAAATTTTGTTATTATAATGTATTTAAATCTGGCCTTTAAATTCTTTTGCATTATTACAAGGTACTATCCATAAGTATTAGACTTGTAATATTCTTATGGCAAAAGGGTTTACTATGCACAAGCTATAGTTTAACTTTGCTACTAGAGACACTATAGTCATGCAATAGTTAACATGCACTCTTTTATAACTATACTAAAGACTTAAGCTTTGACCTAATCTATAAACAAGACATATATTACATGATTTCAATCTTCTCAAAACAATGTTTAGAGTATGGTCGTGCCACCAAATATATCGTTATGGTGATGTTTTTATATATCAATGTAATATTATTGGTAGTAAGGGATTAATGTATAATCCACTTCGGGTTTTAAATTAAGATTTATACGTGACACTAAAGCCTAGTCAACGTAACCCCCACGTTGATAAACTTATCATTATGTTAATATAACACATTGTGCAAATGATTGGTGATTTGGTTACGAATTATTGGGTTGACAAAGGTTACTCCATGTTTCCTTAAACAAATAATTGGGATAATACTCCCCTGCAAGAACTATAGGACACGACCCTCGCTGCGTGGATAAATTTGTTGCTATGTGGTTGATTTTTGTCCACACCTGGAAAATATAAAATGCTATGGAAACCTAACCCATCTCATTCTTGTCCTGTAGTTTACGTCGGCTCTAGGGTTGCTTAGCTTGTCTCCCATGGTGGCTGTTGTTTCCCCTGGTTACAGTTTCCTTGTGCCCTGACTCCGTGCTGCTTCCATTCTCCAATATGTGGGTTTTGATTGCTGGTTCTTTCTCTGCTATACGTATAGTTGTCTTTCCTGCTACCCTCATCTCGCTGCCTGTGAAACTTTTCTTCCAAAGCCTACGTAGCTTGGTGACTACTTCAGTTTCCTTCTCTGGTTCTCATGGCTTGCCAAGGTCTAAGGTTCTTGAGGCTATTTGGTTTTCAATGGCACCACTTGTAGGTGACAGTGCCTGGTGAAGCAGTTCGTTATTCTCCCAATGATAGGTAAATTTCATAATATAATTTCTTTTATTTACTGCAAGTTTACAAGGAATAAATTCAATCTCTAACAAGTAAAATATTTTACTAATAGTGGTTTTATGCTTGCTGCAGGTGCTCGTCGCTGTGAAGCTTGTACAAGGAATAAAAAGACATCCCTTGCAATGAACGTGGCTCGTGGTTCAAACTCGGGTAAGCCCCGTGGTATGAAAGATGGATTCTCCCTCTATTATTGTTAGGGTGGTCGCTGGACTCGCCCAGGGTTTTGAAAACCCTCTCTAGTCTTGTCACGAGTTATGTTATTGTTTTTACTGTTTTACAGACTGTTGGGAAGAATACTTAAATCCAAACCCTTGATAGGGTGGATGCGATTTGTATTGTGCATAGTACTTAGTCGAAGCTTGGCTTCACAGTTGGGTTTAAGTTGTAAATTTTGTAAAGGTAGTTCCGATGTAAACTCGTTTTGGTTGCCGAGAGTTATGCTATACTCGGTGTAATTTTAGGGTTTTTACCCCTCCTGAATAATAATGAAGTTATAAACTCAGTTGAGTATTTTGTAAGGTTTTTATAAATTAAATTTTAAGGCTAATACTTACTGTCGTGACGTAAATCTTGTTTGTTTTGATGGAAGTCATGGGTTAGGGTTTAACCTATAAAAACCCTTGTTTCGTTTATACTAATCTTATGATAATAATTACATTGTTTCTTTATTTTATTCTATCTGTCCTTAAAGGACTGTGAGTAGAATATTAGACTATTTAATGATGGTTACATAATTGTTATAAATTTGGTTATTATGTCTGTACTTGTAATGTAATAGTTTTAAGGGTTTGAACCTGGACATTTATTTCTATAGATGTATACTGTTATTAAAAGACTCTGTTTCTCTTGTAAATGCATTTATACAAGTTAATTAGTAATGTATTTTATTTTTGTGCATAACAATTTTAGTTAGTAGTTTTAAAAGAACTACCCTATGTATATTACTACAGTATTTAAAATATTTATAAATTACGGTAATATGAGCTAGGGTTTACTCCCTTTTAACTTTAATAGAATATTAATTCTTGTGTTATTATCTTGTAAATTTTATTACTGTTGTACAGTTTTTCTTCAATTTGTTTTTATGAATTAATATTTCATAAATATCATTGTTTAAGGATAATAATAATATTATTTGTATTTATAATATTATTATCTATGTATAATATCTATTCTTAAGTTTATGTTGGTTTTTATTTCTATAATGATTACGACCGAGAGAAGTTTGTAATATTTGTGTTATTTAATACCATTGTTTCTGTAGAATTACTGAAAGAATATAAGAACTTTCTTACCTTTCAGAACTCTTTACATTTATACTATCTGCAAAAGTATAAAGATAGTATCTTATAATATTAACTAAAACCCTAGTCACTACTATCCTTTAGCTATTAAAGCTAAGAAAGGAATACTGTAACATTTATCATAATCTTAACTATAGTTCAGATAGATGCAGAAAGATTAGTTGTCACTTAAGGAAAAAGATAAACTATTTGTATTATTTTTACATCTTTTCTTAACATAAATGGTAACTTTCAATTGATAATACTAATTCTTCTACTTCAATGTAAAAGTACAGTCTATAGAAATAGAAACTGTGTAGAAAATAATTTATATAGTTAAACATACTAATGTCAATCAGTAATATGAGTCTTGTTCTTTACTAACATGGTATTTACACAGTCTATTTCTGACAACATCTCTACGAAACAATTTCATTTACTTTCTAGAAAACAACTATCTACTGAGAAGTAACATTTCATTACTCTGAAACATAAATATTCGATTCATTCATATTCCTATCATACTTCATTTACTTAAACACACTACCTGTGCTAGAGTACGACCTGGATTACTACAGATGGGGAAAAACACAGGTAGGATTTATCTTTCATCACAGTACAGATTCATCCTTGAAACAACTAAGAGATTTCAACACAACATAACCTATAATTTTTCGTTAATTGCTCACACACAGATATAAACTATAACACAAAAATTTAAAAGATAATGGAACCTGTCTTTAAAGCTGGACGACCACAGCAATGGGAGGCCGTTCCTCCCTACCAACTCTTGGAGAGCGCTCAAAGAGCGACTTCTCAAGACCCCCGAGCCTGTTCTGGTCTCCTTGGCTGGAAATAGGTGGAGTAATCAACAAAGTACTAGTCCTGAAACTCAATACCAACTCTGTATACTGCAGTAAGTTCTTTCAGCTGCAAAGCTGTACTAGATCAACTTCCTACAGTTTACCCCTCAAACACCTTCCTTCAAATTTCCCTTTCCCAATGAATTCCTTAAAATGCATTCACCTGAATGATTTTTCTCCTGGAATGAGCAGCCTTAGCTCTCTACATTGGGCACTTTTATTAAGATTGCCTAGGTCTTTTTGGGTTAGTTGTCATTAATTGAGCCACCTGCTCTGATCCCACTTTCTTGGGGTATCATGACCCCAAATGTAGGGAGGTTACCACCTGCAACATAGGAAGTGTTTGAGGATGCTGCCACTTGTCTTTTTGCTCTCCACCTAGTTCCCTCCACCAAATTGACCAGTAACACTCTTTTTAACAGCTCTCTCAAGCTGTTGTCTCCACTTTTATTTATTTAAAAATAAAATATTTAGAATTACATTCCAAATTTTTTGACTCTGCTAAGTCATCAGTTTCAACTTAGCATTAAATTTAACATAATGTCTTGGAATCAAATAAAAATAAGATAACATTATTTTACAAAATTGGGGCATGTGACATACACACCCCCTTAGAATATAACATCATCCTCGATGTTATTTATTCTTCATCCTCCAAAGTCCCCTGGAACATAATTGGATATGCATCTCGCATTTTACTTTCCAATTCGCAGGTGGCTTCCTTTGGATTAAGGTGCTTCCATTGCACCTTCACCTATCCAATGGTGCGGTTTCGAAGTGTAATTTCCCTCCTCCCGAGGATACAGTCTAGTTCCACCAGAAATTCTCCTTCTGGTTCCACCTTCTACTTCCACCATGGAAGTCTGATATTTAGCTTGTCGGTTCTCCAAGGTTGCGTTAATTTTGGGCATGCTTCTTGCTAGTTCCCCAATGGTCATCTCCTCCTATACGGTATGAATGTTGCTAACAGTATTCTTCTGGTTTGGACAGACTAAAGCATAGTGTGGGCCATTACATTCCCAGCACTTGACAGGCTCTTTACGCTCAAAACACTTGGTAAAATTTCCATGATTATTTGCAATTTCTTTACCCTTAAAATTGCTCTGATTGTTGGGTGTACTATTCCTATTTCCTTGGAAATTCTTGTTGTTAGAATAGTTTTTGGCCTTATTATTCTTGAAATTCCTGTTAGGCACAAAATCCTTCTTCTTAAATTCGGACTGATTATTATTTTTCTTAGCCTTCCAGTTGGCCAAGCTTTCTTTCTTCCGATTCTGCTCAAAACAAAAGTTAGCCTTCCTCATAGCTTCATCCAAGGTCTTTGGGTTATCATATTCAATTCTATCTTTAATATGATACGGTAGACAGCTAAGGAATCACTATACTTTTGGTTTCTCATCTACAAGGTAGGGTACATACCTAAGTAGACTTAAGAATTTGCTGTTCAGATCCTTCATTGTCATTGAACCTAACTTCAGTTCATGAAACTCCTTAGCTCTTTCCTCGTAATACTACTCAAACAATGATTTCTTTTTAAAATACCGCTTAAAGGTACTCCAGTTAACTTCTTTCTCTTTTATACCCTTAACTCTCTTCAAGTCTTGCCACCAAATATCAGCCTTTCCTGAGAGGTTATATATAGCCATCCTAGCCTTTAACTGGTTAGAATAATTATATATTTGGAAGTACTTCTTCATCTTGAACAACCAGGACTTAGCTTCCTCCCCCTTCTCAGTCTCTCCATTAAAGGTTGGTGGTTTTATATTTTTGAATTCCCCTGAGATTTCCTCATAAGGTTTGTATTTCCTCTTCTTGACATACAGATCATCATCACTATTGTCACTAGTAGTATGGTAACTTTGTCGTTCACCAAACACTTCTGACGACGAACTACTTTCAGTTTTTGTATGCTTCATATTTTTAGATTTTCTTTGATCACTAGCATCTTCAGATTCTGACCTTCTACCCCTTCCTTCCATTTGAAACTTTTCCATTAGGATCTGATTCAACTCTTCTTGAGCCCTCAGAATCCTTTCATTCTCTCTCTTTACAGACTCCATTTCAGTTTTCAAATCTTTTACAGTCTGTAACAGCTCTGAGGAATTTGTAGTTACATCCTCTGGTATAGGATCTCTAGGTAAATTTCTTGTTTCTCTAGCTGGAGACTCCTCCTGTGCATACTCTTCCAGCATTTCCATACCTGCCTGTTTAAACTTCAGAAAAAGACAATTCTCTGTTGAATAACATTTTAAAAATAGAATACGTTAGCATAATAATTTAATTTATTGTTTTATGAAAGCTAGTTGGGTTGCATCAAGGCCTAGAGTTTGAACCTTGTGCTCTGATACCACATGTCAAAACCCCCAATTTTCACAAAAATTTAAAATCTTGAGTGAACAATAAATGCTAAAACCTGTGGTTTACTAACAGCTAACAGTTGGCATAAAAGAAACAATTAAGTAATTAGTTTCACTAAATTCTAAAATAACTTAACAGTTTATTTTTCGTAGCAAGAATAAAATCTTTTTGTGTGCTATTTGCTTCAGTTTACTGATTAGTTCTTTTATGTCAGTAGGTGGAATCTACTTTTGAATCTGGGGCTTACTTAGCATTCGTGCTAACGCAGATGAATATTGTTTCTTACAGGTTTACAGGTATGATCGATCGAGTATATTTTAAAAGTTCTTTTAGTGTAAGCAGTATTTTGTTCGCAATTTAAAAAGCTTAGTAAAATAGCTGCTAAACTCTAGACAGCTCCTGTAAGGTAAAATCATTTGATTTTCAACAGCTTTTCAAGTAAACAAGCTTGGAAATAAGTAACGACAGCACAACATATTTGTGACTCTAACACTAGAATCTTAGTTACAAGTATTTATACTTTAGTCTAAGTAATTTGTAATACTTATAAACATTGTTTTTGACAATATTTATGCAATAGTATCATATCTTTCCTGTGTATTTATTGACCCTTAATTTGTTTCTATAAGATACTTACAGCCTGTTATCTTTTGGACAGTAAAAACTTTCGAGTGTAAAACTATGATCATCATACTCTTCTATATGAGCTTATGTTTACCACTATTTTATTCCCAAGTCTAACTCTGTGTTCTAGTAACTTTTGGTTTTGATAGAGTCATTCCTATTTCAGTTATCAAGTTTACTTCTATAATTATCTTACTGTCCATTAGACATTCTGAATGAAAGTAAAACCAAGTTGAGTTATACTCCCAAGTGCTAACAAAGTATTGTTGCTTAAACTATGTGATAGAATTTTGTGATAACATTCTTATATTCAGTTTTGTACTACTTCATGGCTTTGATGCTATTTGAGTTATCAGTTCAAGTAAGTTTTGTAGATATGCATAATCGATTTGTTCGATGAACATTCAATCTACCAAAAGTTTGTTAGTATAACGTATTTAAATCTAGCCTTTAAATTCTTTTGCATTATTACAAGGTACTATCCATAAGTATTAGACTTGTAATATTCTTATGCCAAAAAGGGTTTACTATGCACAAGCTATAGTTTAACTTTGCTACTAGAGACACTATAGTCATGCAATAGTTAACATGCACTCTTTTATAACTATACTAAAGACTTAAACTTTGACCTAATCTATAAACAAGACATATATTACATGATTTCAATCTTCTCAAAACAATGTTTAGAGTGTGGTCGTGCCACCAAGTATATCATTATGGTGATGTTTTTATATATCAATGTAATATTATTGGTAGTAAGGGATCAATGTATAATCCACTTCGGGTTTTAAATTAAGATTTATACATGACACTAAAGCTTAGTCAACGTAACCCCCACATTGATAAACTTATCATTATGTTAATATAACACATTGTGCAAATGATTAGTGATTTGGTTACGAATTATTGTGTTGACAAAGGTTACTCCACGCTGCCTTAAACAAATAATTGGGATAATACTCCCTTGCAGGAACTATAGGAAACGACCCTCGCTGCATGGATAAATTTTTTGCTACGTGGTTGATTTCTGTCCACGCCTGGAAAATATAAATGCTATGGAAACCTAACCCATCTCATTCTTGTCCTGCAATTTACGCTGGCTCTAGGGTTGCTTGGCTTGTCTCCCATGGCTGCTGTCGTTTCCCCTGGTTACAGTTGCCTTGTGCCCTGACTCCGTGTTGCTTCCATTCTTCAATATGTGGTTTTTTATTGCTGGTTCTTTCTCTGCTATACGTAGAGTTGTCTTTCCTGCTACCCTCGTCTCGCTGCCTGTGAAAATTTTCTTCCAAAGACTGCGTAATTTGGTGACTGCTTTGGTTTCCTTCTCTGGTTCTTGTGGCTCGCCAAGGTCTAAGGTTGTTGAGGCTATTTGGTTTTCAATGGCACCACTTGTAGGTGACAGTGCCTAGTGAAGCAGTTCGTTATTCTCCCACTAATAGGTAAATTTCATAAAATAATTTCTTTTATTTACTGCAAGTTTACAAGGAATAAATTCAAGATCTAACAAGTAAAATATTTTACTGACAATGGTTTTATGCTTGTTGCAGGTGCTCATCGCTGTGAAGCTTGTACAAGGAATAAAAAGACAGCCCTTGCAATGGCCGTGGCTCGTGGTTCAAACTTGGGTAAGCGCCATGGTCTGAAAGATGGATTCTCCCTCTATTATTGTTAGGGTGGTTGTTGGACTCGCCCAGGGTTTTGAAAACCCTCTCTCGTCTTGTCACGAGTTATGTTATTGTTTTTACTATTTTACAGACTCTTGGGAAGAATACTTAAATCCAAACCCTTGATAGGGTGGATGCGATTTGTGTTGTGCACAGTACTTAGTCAAAGCTTGGCTTCACAGTCGGGTTTAAGTTGTAAATTTTGTAAAGGTAATTCCGATGTAAACTCGTTTTGGTTGCCGGGAGTTATGCTATACTCGGTGTAATTTTAAGGTTTTTACCCTTCCTGAATAATAATGAAGTTATAAACTCAGTTGAGTATTTTGTAAGGGTTTTATAAATTAAATTTTAAGGCTGATACTTACAGTCGTGACGTAAATCTTGTTTGTTTTGATGGAAGTCATAGGTTAGGGTTTAACCTGTACAAACCCTTGTTTGGTTTATACTAATCTTATGATAATAATTACATTGTTTCTCTATTTTATTCTATCTATCCTTAAACGACAGTGAGTAGAATATTAGACTATTTAATGATGGTTACATAATTGTTATAAATTTGGTTATTATGTCTGTACTTGTAATGTAATAGTTTTAAGGGTTTGAACCCCAACATTTATTTCTATAGATGTATACTGTTATTAAAAGACTCTGTTTCTCTTGTAAATGCATTTATACAAGTTAATTAGTAATGTAGTTTATTTTTGTGCATAACAATTTTAGTTAGTAGTTTTAAAAGAACTACCCTATGTATAACCTAGGTTACTACAATATTTATAAATATTTATAAATTATGGTCAGAATATAAGCTAGGGTTTACTCCCTTTTAACTTTAATAGAATATTAATTCCTGTGTTATTATCTTGTAAATTTTATTATTGTTGTACAATTTTTCTTCAATTTGTTTTTATGAATTAATATTTCATGAATATCACTGTTTACGGATAATAATAATATCATTTGTATTTATAATATTATTATCTATGTATAATATCTATTCTTAAGTTTATGTTGGTTTTTATTTGTATAATGATTACGACAGAGAGCAGTCTGTAATATTTGTGTTATTTAAGACCATTGTTTCTGTAGACTTACTGAAAGAATATAAGAACTTTCTTACCTGTCAGTATTCTTTACATTTATACTATCTGCAAAAGTATAAAGATAGTATCTTATAATATTAACTAAAACCCTAGTCACTACTATCCTTTAGCTATTAAAGCTAAGAAAGGAATACTGTAACATTTATCATAATCTTAACTATAGTTCAGATAGATGCAGAAAGATTAGTTGTAACTTAAGGAAAAAGATAAACTATCTGTATTATTTTTACATCTTTTCTTAACATAAATGGTAACTTTCAGCTGATAATACTAATTCTTCTACTTCAATGTAAAAGTATAGTTTATAGAAATAGAAACTGTGTAGAAAATAATTTATATAGTTAAACATACTAATGTCAATCGGTAATATGAGTCTTGATTTGTACTAAAATGCTATTTACATAGTCTATTTTTGACAACATCTCTACAAAACAATTTCATTTACTTTCTAGAAAACAACTATCTACCGAGAAGTAACATTTCATTACTATGGAACATAAATATTCGATTCATTCATATTCCTATCATACTTCATTTACTTAAACACACTACCTGTGCTAGAGTACGATTTGGATTACTCCAGATGGGGAACAACACAGGTAGGATTTATCTTTCATCACATTACAGATTCAGCCTTGAAACAACTAAGAGATTTCAACACAACATAACCGATAATTTTTCATTAATTGCTCACACAGAGATATAAACTATAACACATAAATTTAAAAGATAATGGAACTTGTCTTTAAAGATGGACGACCACAGGAATGGGAGGCCGTTCCTCCCTACCAACTCCTGGAGAGTGCTCAAACAATGACTTCTCAGGACCCTCGAGCCTGTTCTGGTCTCCTTGGCTGGAACTAGATGGAGCAATTAACAAAGTACTAGTCCTGAGACTCAATACCAACTCTGCATATTGCAATAAGATCTTTCAGCTACAAAGCTATACTAGATCAAATTCCTATAGTTTACCCCTCAAACACCTTCCTTCAAATTTCCCTTTCCCAATGAATTCCTTGAAATGCATTCACCTGAATGATTCTTCTCCTGGAATGAGCAGCCTCAGCTCTCTACATTGGGCACTTTTATTAAGATTTCCTAGGTCTTTTTGGGTTAGTTGTCATTAATTGAGCCACCTGCTCTGATCCCACTTTCTTGGGGGATCATGACCCCAAATGTAGGGAGGTTTCCACCTGCAACATAGGAAGTGTTTGAGGATGCTGCCACTTGTATTTTTTCTCTCAACCTAGTTCCCTCCACCAACTTGACCAGTAACACTCTTTTTAACAGCTCTCCCAAGCTGTTGTCTCCACTTTTATTTATTTAAAAATAAAATATTCAGAATTACATTCCAAATCTTTTGACTCTGCTGAGTCATCAGTTTCAACTTAGCATTAAATTTAACATAATGTCTTGGAATCAAATAAAAATAAGATAACATTATTTTACAAAATTGGGGCATGTGACATTTCGGGACAAAGGAACTCGATTAAGAAGGCAGATTGAAACAAGGGTGAGCTCATATCCTTTGGTAATGCATTGGCACTCTCCTTAGTTTTATAGGTAGTGTTTATTTTAAGAAGAAAAAAACATGCAACTTGTTATTCATTTCGAATCAAAGTTGCATAAACTAGGCTTCTACTTCAAGTAGGTTCACAAAAAAATCAGTCTGAAAGTTCTGCTTTCAGCAAAATAGGAACCAACCTTCAAACCATCTAAAAAACCTTACAAAACTGAGAGACTTCCCATCAAATACTATCACTTCAGTTTTTAGAACAAGCTGACAAAAAGACAAAAAAACTCTCAAATTTCTTTGACAAAAGACAGAGATTTTGAAGGAATCACAAAGGAGTCTTACTATTCTAAGAACTGTTTACAAAGTTCATCTTAGGAATAATGTTATTTATGTTGTTTTTAAATTGACAATACATTAATATAGAAATTCTAGGTATCATAGAGAATGCATTTCTCCATTAAAGGAAAGTGTTACAAGTAAATGAATAAATGTATCATTGGCAGGTTGTTACAAAGCTGGCAATAAGAGTTTGAATTAGTTAGAGAGCTGGCAATATGTGTCCCAATTAGCTAGATAGGTGTCCATTCTAATCTAATTTTAAAAGGATGTGATGATCATATATATATATATATATATATATATATATATATATATGATATATATCCAGATCAGTTCTAAGAATAAAGTGTGATCCATATCCTTATTGTGTACAATTTTGTTTTGCTGTGTTTTTAATTTTATCTACATTTGAGAGTGTCTCTCTTCACATCATGAATGAAAGGAATGGATAATCATAACAATATCATTAAACCATCTTTGAATGATTACATAAACAAAAGTTGGAATTGATGATCTGAAAACATTTATTTAACATCAACCTGATTTACAGCAAGAAATCATTCATAGTTGATGTAGAAACCTAAGTCTCTCTGAAATTACATTTATCTGTACAACTTAGTTTCTCTTAAGTAAACCCTTCATGTGTTGGATTAAACCCAAAGTGAGGGAAGTAGTTGCTTTAGTGACAACGATAACTCTTCTCAAGAATCAGGAATATGTATGGTGTCAAAATATCAGGAATCTCGAATCATCCTTTCTTTCCCTTGATTTTGCTCATGTCTACAGAGAATACAACAAGAAGTTAGATGGCTTATCTAATGAGGCACTCTCTATGGCATCTGGCCTCTTACAATTCACTGAAATATGTGAAGGTGAAATAGTGGGGAATGGATCGATGAAGCTCTTTTAATTTGAGCTTCACCTGCTCTCTTTGACATCTTTGATGTTTATTTTTTCAAGAGTATGATATAATTTATATTTTTTACATCCTTTGGATGTCTGAGGCATACGTTGATCTCGTCTTGTATCAGTTTCTTGGCAGGTCCATAAGTGCCTCCCTGGATAAGCCATTACTGGGTTCTTCTTGTATTCCCTTGTAGACATCTTTTGAAGTCAGGATGAAGATGAGATGTATTCCTTGGTATTTTGATCTTCGTGGTGAGGTTGGTTATCTGACCTCTCAATGTAGCTATTTGGAAGAGTCTCTGAACTAGATGTCTTTATATGAAGTTTGATAATTCATTTTTGGCATATTATAACCTTAAATTTTTTTTTTATGCATCCTATTATATGCACCTTGCTTACAACCTAAAAGGTGACCAATCCAATGTTGATAGAGAATATTTCAGAGCATATCTTCTACGTAGCTAAATTATTTAATAGAAGAAGAGTAATTTCAGAACTATATTTAATACTAATTGCTGTTATATGAAGTTTGATAATTCATTTTTTTCAAATTATATAACATTTATAAAACATGTTATGCATTCTATAGTATATGTGCCCTGTTTACCAAAAGGTGACCAGTCCAATGTTATGTTAACAAAGGATGTGTCATCACATATCTTCTACATAGCTAAAAACTTGTGTAAGAGTAATTCCAGCACTGTCTACATCAGTTTGACTAGGTCTACAATGTTGATGATAAAAGGAGTATGTATATTAAGATTAAGATGTGAAATTAAATGCCTCCCTTCCAGAATCTTGCCAATTTCTCTTTGTTACCTATCATTAGAGCTACAATACCTATTCACACTAATGTGAGAGATTTAGGTCACTTAAAGTGTTATGGCTGCAATTCCATTGTGTTGTCGAGGTATGGAAGCTCTACCAACTATGTAATATTCACCATTTGGATGCAAAATTGATCTCAAAGATCTAGGGAGCGAATTTAAGAGTTGTTGCATTTATGTAGGAAGTTTCCAAAATGGTTTACTTGAGCTTTGTGAGTGACTATTGAACAAATTTATCTCTCCTTGGACCATTCTTCATTTATTAGGTGAGTTCACTTGTTACTAAGTTTGTTTCTTACCCCAAGGCCAAACACCATGTAGAATAGGGATTAGGCTTACAGGTTGGGAATATTAGTCAATTAAGATGTTTTTATCATTTCCTAGAGTGGATTGTAATGCTTGGGGCATTTCCATAAAAAAGAACAAGACTAAATTCCAAAAAGAATAAATACCTTTGATCACCTCTATGTTTTTTCATCTCTTGTTTTGATCAACTTTTGATCTTCTGCAGGTACGTTGAAGCTGACTCTTCACTTTGGGGAGGGATATTTGAATAAGCCACTAACAATATGTTTTGTTTCAAGGTATTTCATCCCGATAGTAAGATTTCTTCATCCTTTTTAGAGATTTGAATTGAAAGTGCATACTTTTCTTCCTAGCTCTTTGTTTTATTAATGAACTAATATGCATGTGTAAATTTGAATTACTTATTTTTTTCATTTATTTATGGATGCACTCACCTCATTTCGTAGCCTTATTATATCCAAAATTTTGAAAAAAATGTTATAATTTTATTCATTTCTTACCCAACTAAAAGGTACACATGGATGTAAATGCAGATGGATCCAAGTGATGTTGTGCACTTTGGAATTTTTATTGGTGAAGAGAATTGTCCCCTTGGCACAATCCAGTGTCAAAAAGGTTGTACATATGCTAATATCTGTTCTGAAATTGTGAATGATGAAGTTGTTCAATATCCTTTTGATTTTATTATTGGCTCAACTGGACGTCCTTTAAATGCAAAGCAAGAGGAAAGAAGGAAACCTACAGCAATAAATGTAGGCATTAAGAGGAAAGTATGCATGATGGTTGCTAATACATTGGAATCAAATGTAATGGAGGGAATGCCAATCTCTGAAAATATTGAAGGGAATGTGGAGGAACCTATGCATAAACAACCAAGAGTTGGTAATGTGTCCGAGTCAGTGGAACAAGTTGTAGTTAATCCTAATGTATTGGCATCTTGGGAACATAAAGTAAATAGTTTAATGGAAGAGTTTGTCAAGGAGAAGCTAACACTAAAGGTATATTTAGAAAATGGAAAACCTAATATAAAGATCCATTGTGAAATCTGTGGCATTGATTATGGAACGGGGGAAGTATCCTTGGCAGCGTGAACAATTCGTAACTTCAAAAACAATCATATGAAAACAGGGTGCCATCAACGTCAAATTTCAATGTTGGGAATTAATGAAATTCCTTCAGGTAACAAAGAAAAGCAGACAACAATGGCTAGAGATCAACTTGATTTCAACATGATTTCAACATGACGCAAGAGCCTAATTTTTTCAAGGTGGTGGAAGCAACACTTGCAAACTACGAGGACAAGAAAAAAGTAAGAGTGGAATGTACACGATGCAATAGATGGTTCTCTTTGGTGTCGGCAAGTGGTAATATTTTCAGTTCTCTAAATGAACACATGAAATCAAAGAAGCACACTAATAATAGTACAGTTGAGGCTTCACATGATACAGTTGTGTTGAGGAGTGGAACAGTTGGGATACCGAAGAAGCTTGCCAATGAAAAGTCCCAACAAAGTTTGTCTAAGTTCTCGATCCCATCACTACCATCACCATTACATGGGGCTTCTACAAGTCCACATCCTTCTACTTCAGGTGTGTAATTTACCCAAGTTTTAATTTAATTTGAATTTGAATATGCACATTACTTTATTTATTATTACTTGTTAGTAGCACTTAGTAGATCATTAACCAATGTGTTTTTTCATCTTGTTCTAGGACAAATACCTCCCTTAATATTATTATGTTGGGGGTATTGGGATCCCTATCTTGAGAGAAGAGGGGATATATTGGACACAAAGGTTCTAATGGATGACCAACGTGGTGAAAAAATGTGGGCCATAGAGAAACATACCAGGGGAACACTAAATTATCATGGTATTGAATGAAGTATTAATGGTACATACAGACATATTCATTGCAAGAGGGTTTCTGAAATAGGAATACCTTTTGATTCATTGACATGCAAATTTTGTAAGATGATACCTAATTGTGATGATTTTCAAATGCGATTATATCGCGATTCAAGGAGCAACATGAAAAGACATGGGAGAGAGACAGGGAAAGGGAGAAGGTTGGACCATTTGACTCAAACTGAAATGAAAATTGTTGCAAGAGAAGCAAATGCTACACATAGGTTAACAATGCAATCTCTTTCATGGGAGAGGACAAAGGTTGCTACACTGTCTATAAGAACAAGGTCTCTAAGGGAAAAGTTGTTCAAGTCTGTAGGAAGGAATGATGTGTTCAGTTTTTGCAAGGATGTGTGTGAGGCTCATAAGCAAGGAAAATTACAAGGTAAAGATGCAGTTTGGAAATTTGTTCAAGATATATTTCACAACCTAGTTCGTTCAAAGTCGGGTAGAAGGTATAGTGCATCTACTCAATCCATTTATGAGAGATGATTAAGTTATGGGGAGGTCCTAGATTACATAGATTTATTAGCTTGAATCTGGATGGCCCTTCAATATCTACGACTTTAAGGCAAGTTAGAAAATCATTGACATATATCCCAGGGGAGCAAGAGTACATTTTTGAGACAATCGGAAAAGTTTATGCTTCCTATAAAGGCAAACATGGTATAGAGGGCCCAATTCCTGTATGCCTTGCTGAAGATGAAACTGTTGTGAAAAAATATGTAAGGTGGGTATCAAAAAGTGATACATTGGTGGGTTTTTGTGGTAAGAAATAAGAACATAAGTGCCAATCACATTTCTTGGTGATAGTTGGTGAGGGCGCTTGCAGGCTATGAGATTATCACAGATGCCTTCAAGAATTGTGTGATTGGACATTATGCACGTGTTATTATTGCAAACCCTTTACATGAGAAGCTTCCTCATTTGGTTATGGTTGTTCATCCAACGTGCAACAGGTTTGATGCAAATTTTGACCATCGACAATGGGAAAAAGTAGAAGACCTATAGAAGAGACATGTGGAATATTTTTTAGGACCTATTATTGGTGTTTCCTCAGATGGGGATAGTAGGAGAAGAATGCTTATGTTGAAGGATTATTACTCAACGACAGGCATGAGATATCAAATTCCTTGGGAAGAGTGGAGGCTAGCTGGGTTGTATGATGGCTTTAAAGTAACAGGACTTCATGACCAGGATTACATCCATAATGGAAAAAAGCTAGTGAATCCTTTGTTTAGTGGTCAACGAGATCTGATTGTTTGAAAAGAGTTGATTAGTTTTAACCATGTAAGAATGGTTTATAACAATTTTAAAGTGGATGACCACAAGCTTAAAATTGAGGATATAGAGAGGATTGATCGCCAAAAATGGGGTTCAGCACAACGCATTGCTTTAAGGCATGTCCAGAGGTGCTTGAAGGAAATGAGATGTACAGGTGGCGGGACAGAGAGGACATCAGGTACATAGACCTATTTAGAAATCGTTGCTGACTATATTGATATTTTTTTGTCTCCTAGTTTAACTCTTTGAGAAAGAGTGCGAAATTCTTCAAGAGTCCATCATTTCTTCACCTTATGGCTATGTTGGGTTAGAGAACAGGAAAATACTAATGTCAACATTAATTTCATTAGTAGAGAGGCATATCAAGATGTGAAAATTTCTTGCCACTTTGCGGTTTTGTTGATGAGATTATTTCGTGATCAATACTCTAACTTACCATGTGCATTGCACCTGATTGGGTCAGATGTATGTGAGAAATTATTTAGTAAATTCGGTGGCATGGTTGGAGTAGAGAGGGCATATGATTTTGCTGACTTACTTCATGTTATTGGAACCCTTAATAGAGTTGCTGAAGAAGAATTGAATCCCCAAGGGCTTCATTTCAATAAATATCATAAGAAACAAATGAGTATCTGGAACACATTGCATCAACAAATAGTAGAGGAAGGTGATGTCTTGTCACAATATGATTCAATTTCCACCGATAATAAAATTATAGAAGCTCTCAAGATAGGATTGGAGGATGCACAAGGAATTTTACAAGGTCTTGGCATGCAACCAAAAAGACACACATAATATTCTTGGTGGTTTAAACCATGGATAGAGGATCACAATATTCCAACATTTGATCAAGATGTGGATGAAGTAGTTGATAATCCTTGACCGGGTCATTACACATCCATATTCCAATCTTCGTCTTTTATGGTACTCAATGATAGTGAATTGCAAATGATAGAAAGTGAGTGGAGGCACGAGTTGGATGGAATTTTAGATTCCATTGATGAAAATGCAAACATAACTACCAAACCAATGGTGGAGCTCGATGGAAAGGACATGTACAAATATTGTTTGGTTAGTCAATTGAATAGAAACCTGACATTTATAGAAAGATAGATTGACTAAAGTGAGGAATGGAGTATACTTCAGGAGAGATGAGAGGGCCCCCAAAAAGGGTGTTGCAATTGGTTTTGGAATTGGATCAGATTGTGAGGTGTTGTTTGAGAGTGAGTCTATAGCTTTAGTTGAACATACTACAAGAAAAGGTGTATCTCAAAGTACAAAGCACGACGTTTCTTCTGGGACTTGGTACATTGGAAGAGTTCAAATAATACGAAAGAAGGATGGTAATAGGGTGTTTGATTACCATAATGACATTGATCTTTTGGATAGGCCAGAAGGTGTTGAGCTTCAACGTTGTTGGTACAATAGAATAAAGGGGCAACACATGCACAAGTATGATTCAACAGATCATCTATTCATACAACTTGAATCTGTAAGAGCAACGACAAACCTATCATACAATATTAAGAAAGACACATACAAGTTAGAAGAAAGCAACCATAGAATTTTTGAGGATTTCATTAAAAATTTAAATAGGGTGAAGTTTTCAAACCATTCTTATCTTATCTTATCTTTTGTACTACTATCTTATAACTTATTTATGAAGTATTATTTTTTATTATTATTGTTGATTCGTTTGTATAAATTTCATACTCATTTTATGCTCATTTTAATTTATCTTATCTTCAGGTGCGGTGAATGGTTCGGATGCCGAACGGTTGGGATAACTCTATGTGAAGATATAGATTGCCAAATATTTCTCTATGCGTTCTTGAAGCATGGTTCTTGAGGGTTGCTGAACTGTTGGCTAGTTCAACAATTATGTTTAATATTACTTTTAAAAGGATGAAACTAGTTTTTGTTTGTCAAATTTTGGTGCCCATGCCCATGTTAGAGTTTTCATATACTTTCTTTTTCTACTTCAATACTTAAATGGAATATTACTTATTGTGTGTTTCTTGAAATGTGTTTTCTAAATTTTTTCTTAAATGGCATATCATGTTCTTTAATTTTGTCATGTTTGTGTGGAGTGCGTATTAACTCATTAGGAAATTGTGATTGTTGTTGATTCGAAAGATGGCTATGGTGTGGAAATATCTTGTTATAAAACTCATTGTTGTGCACTTGTTGTGGTATGGAGTGGGTATGATTGGTTCTAATTTCTATAACCAATGGATCTTATACAGTGATGCCAAAAATATATATAAAAATGTACCTTCAGAGAGAGAAAATATTATTGGTCTTGTTGGTCCTATAAAGGAGTTGCATGTCCACCTTATATGGTTCACCTTGACCTTTTGGGTTTGTTGTTTGTTTTGTTGTGGCCACCTGGGTTGACTCATGATCACCTCATGATCCTTTATCTTACTTTGTCCATAGGTGATTTTTATTAATGTTTTGATACCTTAACTTAAGGAGCGTGACTGAACTCTCTCCCTCTATGTGATCTTTGCACGATCTTGGTTGATGCTCCATGTGATATCTTACTGCACCACCCCCGTGACTGGGATTTCCTTGTTACACCTTCAACGTGGTCACTTTGCACCAGCATGACCGTGAATTTGTTGGATTTTGGGTCCTCCCCTAGTGTGACCGTGGCCTGTTTCTTGGGTGGACTGTGGGTTCTTCCATAGTGTAATTGTGAGTCTGTTTCTTGGTGGAATGTGGCTCCTTCACTAGCGTGATCGTGATTTGTTTCTTTTCACTTTCTTGGTGGACTGTGGGTCCTTCAACAAGGCCGAAAAACCTGTTCCTTAGTGATACCTTGAGAGGTCCTTCTCTAGCATGACTATGATCTATTTTATTAAGTGGAATTTGGGTCATTCACTAGCGTGAAAGTGATATGTTTCTTGGTGGACTATGGGTGCTTCACTAGCATGACTGTGATCCATTTTCTTGATTGGACTATGGGTCCTTCCCCTACGTGTATGTGATCTGTTTTCTTGGTGGAATATGTGTCCTTCTCCAGCATGACCATGATCTCTTTTCTTGGGTGGACTGTGGGTCCTTCCCTAGCATGACCATGAGGTGACCATGAGCCTATTTTCTTGTGTGGACCGTGGGGTCTTCCCCAGTGTGACAGTGAGTTTCACTTTATGGGTGGACTGTGTTTTTTCAAGCATGACTGTGCAAAGTATGCTTGTGTGTCTCTACAGTATGTGACTGCATCCTTACCTAGCATGTCTGTGTTGACAGATTGACTGTACTGGGTATGAATGTGCTTGTTGACTAAGAAGTCTGGGTCAGTATGTTGATTCTTTAACCCTCTCTGGATCTCTCGTAAGGTACATAAATTGTTTGTCTATATTGACTTGTCCCTTCGGTGACAAGATCAAATCTAAAAAATATGAGTATATGGTTGATTCAAATATTGGTTATGATTATTTATTGTTGATATCTACTGTACATTACCTTATCATGTTGTTACTGTACATGGAATTTGATGATTC
>LPNX010821313.1:677403-696027 GCA_001517045.1 Pseudotsuga menziesii | reverse complement strand
ACAAAGACTGAGTAGTCAGGTCCTAGATTCGAGAGGATGGCCAATACGAGCTGATCATCTTTCTTTTCGATACCACACTGCTTCAGCTGCAAAACTAGTGCTTGGAACTTGGAGAAATATAGCTGCAGGGATTAAAAGCTATTGGGACTCAGAGAAATCAGCTCATTTTCGATCTGATGCCCCCTCATCTCATCTGTCTTTCCAAAATATTAGAAAGCTTCTCCCATACTTGATCCGGTGAAGTTAATCCATCGAGATGGAAAAGGAGGTCTCGGGAAATACTGAGACATAGGAGGCCATAGGCCTCATCTCTCCGATTGTGCCATTTAATCTTCTCTACAGTAGCATTGGGCTCTGCTTCTGTAGCCATAGTCACCCTGTAGAGACCTTTCTCTCTCAACAAGATCTCCATCTCTGCTTTCCATTCAAAAAAGTTGAAGGGAGTCAAGATAGTTTTCTGTGAATCCATAGCTTTAGAAAATCTGTCCCGGTTGTCAGTAGAAGGCTCCCAGTTTTGATGTCGAACCTGCAAAACAATTTTTGAAGGAGAGTAACAACCTACAATGGCTCTAATACCATGTAGAAATTCAGGCCAGCAGTAGATTAATTTTACCCACAACAATTATCAATTGATCATGCAAAATTGCTAACAATGGAGACTGAATATGGAGCTGTAACACAAAATTATATTAACTGAGTGTACAATAGCCAACACTGTAATAACATAGGTTGCTTAATATATAGAATACATCAAGAGGTTGAATGCATAAGGAGGCATCCAAAACTAGCATAAAGCAGGCTTACTCAAAATAGGCAAATCCCCCATAGGTGTAAAAAGCTGATCCCAAATCTGTCATGGAGCTCACAAATTGGCAAGGGTGCATGGGAAAGCTAAAGAGTAGTGGAATGGCAGCTCATACATGCTTTTTCATGGAGAAAAGAGTGGAGGATGAAGAGGACAAAAAACTAGTTCACCTCACCTAGTCTTGCTTTCCTATGTGCCTTAAAACACTGAAAAAGCAGGCAATAAAGTAGAAAAAGTAGAAGGGCACCTAGGAGGCCAGGAATAAAGCAGATTTGATTCCTAAGGCTTTCCCAAGCGCTACATGAGTCAAATATGGCAAGTTTGACCTCTATGGATAGGCAATTAGCAACTTGCACAAGGTGGGACACATGAATTAGGAAAATAAGACAAAAATAAATGAATTAATGTCTAAGTGGGTAAACTATGGGTTGATTATTCTAACAGTATCCTCCATGACTAAGTTGGAATATGAAGTTTCCAACTCCACACACTACATGTGCTTGTCCCCTTCCTGACTGAACGAACTGGTCAGGACCAGTCTCAGAAATGATACAAAATATATTCCATATTCCAATCATATGACGTGAGCCTCCACTATCAACATACCAAGTACCATCTCTTCTTCTACTGTAGTTGCCACAACCGTATCTTCCTCAACCTCCTCCTTCTTCTGAGGACACTGAGAAGAAAAGTGTCCATACTGGCTACAAGAAAAACATCAAACTTTTCTGAAGTCCTTCTTGGAATTCTTCTTGCTCTTAGCATAAAGAGAAACATTCTCTTCATTAGCACCCTCCTTTTGTCCACTGCCTTGAGAGCCTTCCCGGATCTCCTCCTGAGTGAAATCATCCCATAATTTGTTCCATTCTGGAAGTTTTTCTTGAGTGACCACACACTTCACAAATAATTCCCATTCCTTAGTGAATCCTTTCAAGGCTATTTAAACTAACTGAGAATAAAAAATGACTTCTCCAACTACAACTAACTCATCTTTTATCCGGGCCACCAGAGTAAGAAAATAAGCTACACTCTCACCCTTGGACATCTTGGTTCCCTACAATTTTTCCGTGAGAGCCATTATCTAGTTCTCATTCTTAGCCTCATATAAACCTTTCAATGTAGTAGACATATTATAAGCAGTCTTCTTATCATCTACATGTGGAATAAGGTGGTCCCTTATACCATCCAGAATCAACCTTTGGGATTTTACCTCTTCTACCTCATGCATATCCAAAGCAACAAGATCAATATCATTAGGAGGAGTTACCACGATGCTAATTAAGATCCATAGTCTATTTTCTTTGAGAACAACAATCATCCTGACTTTCCACTGCAAGTAGTTGGACATACCATCCAACCGATCCTCATATCTGATGCATGCAACCGTCTCTGCCATCAAATAAAAAATAGACCACCAAAAGAATAATAGCTTCACTCTTCCCCACCACCTGCAAGTCACATCCAGATAAGGTCTTCCAATATACAAGTTGTTAAAAAAACACAGCAATAACCCTTTCTCAACAACTCAGCACTACTGTTGTACCCACAATCAATTGTAATCTCAGAGCCTCAGCTCTGATACGATGTAGAAATATTGACAAAAAATTCAGACTTTTGTTAAACACTTAGTTTACCCAGATTTCAGACTTAAAACTTGTCATTAATTAAAACACTTATCTAGCATTTAAGTCAATAACCCAACAAGATGAAACACTGAAACTAATTCTATAGCAGCAAAAAATCACATAAAGAACATGTTGAGGCTTGGAAATTCGCAGGCGACAATAGAAAGGGATTCTCCCCAATCAACGTTCCCAACTAGCCCGTTGATTGTTTGGTATAGGGAATCCGTCCGGTTTTGCGGTCTGGCTACCGTAGGTCAAACACAAACAAAGGCTTTACCGGTTGCGGCCCGGTCCACCGGAATTTGTATTTTAGCTTAAGAATGCTATGCAAGAATTCGAACTAAACATGCAGGGTGGTGAAGAATGCAGGGAGTAGTCACAATGTGATGCGCAGGTTCTTACCTCTCGTCTTAGGCTCACCAACATTTGAATCACACATGCATCTATGCAATGACCTAACTATCTATCTATCCCTATCTACCTATCCCCGGGGAGCCAACTTATGTTTAATATATATGAGTAATGCCGATGTGCACACATGATAAAAGCAATTACAGATAGCTGACATTTACTTTTACAGGCATGAACAATGAAAGATATTTCCGCAACCAGATAACTAATTGTTTCGTGATAAGCATACATTACTCATGGTGGTTATTTCATAAAATAAATCAGAAATCATTTAAACAAGACATAGGTCATAAGTTAGAACGATCTCATGATTCATGGACACAAAGCTGAAAAAAAAAGTAGTTCATCTTTCAACTATCCATGGCAAAACATTTGAAATACCACCGATCTTCTTTCAACAGGCAAATTGTAATTTCTATTGCAAAATGAAGTAGTTCTTCTTACAATATATCATCACCAGTCTTACTAGGGAAAAAAGCCCCTTTCCCTTCTATGCTTCCTACTTTTATGCAAAAGGTCAAAATGGTTGGGCTGCCCAAAGTGACCCTTGGGCTACCCAAAGTGACCCTTGGGCTTCCCAACGCTTCATTTCTCAAAAAGCTTTTACAAAATTATTAAATTATTACAAAGTTGATCGGTCCTTTATTAGGAGGGTCCCGCCTGGCTATCTAAAAACTTCTTCCACGCTGCTGCTTCAGCAGCAATGCCTTCAAATGCGCATGGATCTAGGAACTGAATGTTGATTTCGAACTTTTCAACTTGGTTCTTGATGGCCTCGATCCTTGCTGGGCTCAACCGAAGCTGATCTTCTAGAAACTGCATGCTAACGGCTGCGTGGCCTACCTCGTTCTTCAGTACTAGGTCATCAATGGCTCTAATCCGCTGAGTTCTTGCCTCTGCATCTTCATATCTTTCTTGTAATATTTCCATAAAGGCCTCATGGTCCGGGAACTCTTCAAGCCTATGCTCAGCCTCTATTTGAAATTGGTTGTACGTATTCAGGAGCCTTCTAAAATACTCTGAGCATGCTCCGTGCGTCTTTTTTATAGCCTTCTTGAAGTCTTCTGCAGTACTGATGGTGAACTCTATCAGGCTGTGATCTCTCTTGAGGGCTTGATGATCTTTTGTTGGTAGCCCTTCTGGAATATCAGCATCATCTTCCAGCCTTGCCATTCTGGCACTCAAGACCTCAAGCACCTCTTGAGATCGATCAGCGAAGTATGAGGAAATTTCCATGATCTCTTCCAGCCTGCTGTCAATCTGAAGGACTTTGCACCTCTCTTCTTCCAGAGCCATCTGCAGCTGTAGCATTTGAGATTTTTGAGCCCGGATATATTCTTTAAATGGCTGTAAATCGACTTGCTATTCCTTGGCTACCGCCAGATCTATAGTCAGAGAAGCTAGCTGCCATTTCAGCTCTTGAACCTGTGAATCACTGGCTTCATAGATGACCTTCTGCTGCTCTTCCAGGTCTATCACCTTTGCCTGTAACTGTTCCTTATCACTCTTTAGACTTTGGGCTTCCTGTTGTACGTTTTCTAGGGACTCTTGTGCTATTCCCTTTGCTCGCATCTCCACTTGAAGGGTATAGACTTCACCTTTTGAGGATTCCAGTTCCCTTTGCATGTGCTCATATTTCCTCTTGAGTCTATTACCTTCATCTCTTTCGTTTCTCAGTGTATCTTTTAGTTGAGCAGAGGTCTTCTTAACGGACTCTAGTTCAATCATCACCCTATTTATGTTGTCCTCGGATGCATCAATCATGGCAGCCCCTACTCTTATCGTGAACCTAGGATCCTTGTCCGTCCCTAGCATGACAGCGGTATCTATGACCATCTTCCCTGATAGATCTTTCGCTTCCACCTTCTTTTCCGTCCTCCTCATTATTCTTTTGGTGGCCCTGTCATAATAGACAGTTCCGAAGTCGGGAACTTCCTCTCCTTTTTTCTGAGTGAACGGTATTAGCTGGAGCATAGGGGTCACAAGAGTGCTAGCAGCAGGTACTTGAAGGATTTGTACCTTGGGGTTTGCCTCCTCTTGGGTCTGTCTTGTTGATGTTTCAGCAATTGATTATTGTGGTAGCTTTGTTTTTTCAGCCTCCTGCTTTTGGAGCTCTTCCTCTAGCTTTATTTTTGCTTCCTCAGCTGCCAGTCTGGATGCCTCTTCTGTTTCTTTGGCTGCCTCTTGTGCCTTTTCAGCTGCTTCCTGGGTAGCTTTTCTTTTTTCTTCTTCTCCTTTCTGTAGCCATTCTGCAGCTTCCTGCTCTAGCTTCTGGACCTCTTCCTGTCTCCTCTTGGCCTCTTCTTCAGCTCTAGTCTGCTCAGCTCTGGATTGCTCAGCCCCTTTTCCACCCTTGGTGGGGTTCTTAGGCTTAAACCTCCTTCTCAGAGCTGTCAAGTTAGGGGCACTTCGGAAGATAGATTCTTCCTTGTCAAAGTGGTGAGTGTATTCAAAATGTACTTTATGTTCTTTACAGTGCTCTACCATTCTACCGTGAGTATCATTCCTTTGAAAAGTCATCTCACCAAAATGGAACTTCCCCAATTCTTCTATGAACTCCGCAGCTTGTTTTACCTTGGAAAATCTATAGCTACCTAGTTTGAATGGCAGCAGAGGATATGTAGCCTTCTTTTGCTCAAAAATATAATTCCCTATTCCATTAATGAATACCTGCCTGACTGCCTCTTTATGAATAACATAATCTGTTGCATATTTGGGCAGCAACAAGGGGAATTTAGTGCCACCAAACATTCTGATGTACATGCCATTCTCAGTCAGGAAATAGTCTGCATGCTCTTCTATTACCCGCATGGCCTCCTCTAACATACAGTCGCACTCCTTCCGGAAGATGAGTGCGTAGAGTGGCATGATGAATTGCTCGCAGACCTCCCTGTAGTGGCTATGGTACTGCTGAGCCCACAATGGTTTATAGGCGGCATACACAGGCATCCTTTCCCTGTCCCAGACACATTTGAGACCAGGGAAAGGCTGGTTGCACAGTATACAATCTACCAATATCGATCTCATGTAGAATTCGGACCTTTTCTTGGCTTCTCCTCCCTGTGCTGCGGCCAAACAAGAAGAAAGACTGCTTGATACAAGGCTGGCCCAATTAAATATTGTTCCTTGGGTTGCTACATGGAACATAATGGGTATCCATTCAAATTTGAAGAGTTTGCCATTAGCTCTCCTAAAGATCCTATTAAGCATCAGGGCTATAAATCTGTATGGCGCCCTTAAGCTTGCTGTGTCATATTCACCGGAAGTTCTGTACCGATAAAGTTTTCCCTGCAAGAGCATCTTCTTGAGGGTTTCCACCAGGTCCATTCTGATGTTGTCCAGCCAAGCATTAGATATAAAGATTTGAGGTTCTGGCAGATGATAGGCCAACGGCACATACCCTGGGATAAATGCAGCATAGCCCTGGCCTTCCACATTCCCTATGAGCATTGTGGCTGTATTTGTATGGGGTAGAATCCATCTAATCACCTCAGAACAAGGGAACAGCTCTGGTCTTATAGCCACCTTCATGATGGCTGATTTTTCTATGTTTGCATATATGGGTTCTTCTTCAAGACCCATGTCAGGAACTTCCTTGCGGGAAATCAGTCTATATATGTCACCCCATTTATACTCAGGCTCCACACCAGAAATACATTGGGTGTCTTCATATGTATATTCAGTCGTTGTGACGACCTCTATTTCTGGTTGTTCTTCGACCATAGGGGCTTTCTTTTTTTGCCTTTTGGACATTGTGGGCTCGGCTTCTCCCTGCCATATATAACATTGTAGTATTTAAGGTGCACACATTTACAAGACAAAGCGCAACCCTTTATTTTATATATGTACATCATGGCAGCAACTAGTTGATGAAACTATAATATAAGTTTGCATATTCGACTAATAAAATGCACACTACTTTGCGCTTCTGTCTATATGATGCAAAACATTTTGTATGGTATTTACAACATCCCATCAACCATCTTCAAAACAGCAATAACACTACATCCATATGCAGAGTGCCATTTAAAGTGAAAGTAGGCATAGAAATCAATGCATGTATGCACAATCCAACAATGCCCTAACTATCAGAATTACTAGCATAAAAAGACTAAATCCTGTGCAATACATTGGGCAATCATCTCGCAGTGCCATTTCTCCTATTAAAACAATTCGCAATGCAAATGTATGGATTTTAAAAGCCAAGTGCAAATGTACTATCCAACAATTCATTAATGTGGTCTATTGCCCAGCAAATGAAGAAACTGGTTATACATATGAAGATCATGCTAGCTGTCTAAAAATTTTGACCACAATGCTGTTCGTGGGAGGTGATTACATCAATTCAAAAATACGTTGCGGGATTCAACAACATTTTCCTACATACGACGCTCTCATTGAACCCCCTATCCATGCTATCCTCAAACCGCAAACTACTACAACGACATAGCCTAGGGTTTCGGACAACGAGATATGCTGGACTGCGCGGGACGGCGCGGGCAAGAAGTTGGAGTTTGAAACTGGGCAAACATACTGGGGAAACTGACCAGCAGAAAAACCATTGACAAATCAAAAGCAAAACCCCATCAAAACTTCTCCCCTGACCTCATCATTATAAGGGAAAACCAGGTGCAGGTGGCATAACGGCCGCCTGCATCGTGTCTTCGTCCACTGCGCGGGGCGAAACAATACGGCCGAGGTCAACAATTAATAAATACATGGGTTTTAAATGAAAATAAAACAAACGCCCCTCCCTCCTAACAGCCATCAGTTAACCTATCGGAAAAACTCACTATGAAGTCGCAAAACGCCGGGCGGGCAAGAGAAATCGACTATGGAAAACCAAAACAATGGTAGGCCCTTGCACGTATGTAAATGGGGTTTTCCTAAACACCTAACCGCAGCATACAAATCTTGAAAGGAACAAAACACGGGAAGAATGGCCTACCTGGTAGCGACCTGTAGCTGACGGGGCGAGGACGGTTGAGCTTCCAACTGACACCTGGACGCAAGCACCGGCACGATAGTCCATGGGGTTCAAAGGATCGATAGCACGGAGAGGATCACGACAGCTCAGGCCCAAAATAACAATACAATACCCCAAGTCCTGTCCCCGTATATATAAAAAGAAATCGCACGTGTGAGGAGACCATAAATCGGGCGTCGAAGGGTTTTCATATCGGCAGTCGAGGATGATTTTCCCTCCACAACGGCGGGAGGGTCCAACGTCTATCACGCCGGGTATATGCATGGCGGGCACTAATCGGCAGGTCGGCTGTCGAACAGTTCTCTAATCGGGAGGTGAAAGCTCAGAGTCATCCGCAACGGCGGGATAGAAGATGGCGAAAGCTTCCGATTTTGTTACACGCGTTGGACGTCGGGAGGATTTCACATCGGATGGCGAGAGCTCACAAGCCTCCACAACGGCGGGATGAAAGATCGAAAGATCATCTGATTTCTAATTAGACAAGCGCCCGCCGTAAATAAAAGATCGGTAATCGGAAGGTTCGGCAATCGGAAGGTAAAAACTTCAAAACGGCCGCAACGGCGAAAAACTCAAGCAAAACAACTTCCGATTTCAACAAGCTTCAAGTACATTTAATAGCAGCAATCCGGCTAGCTTCCAAAGGCATTCCAAGGCAGCAAGTAGGGAAACTTAGGCATTAAACATTCTGAGCAATCATTGCATCAAAGTAGGGAAGAAAAACAAGCTAATTCATCAAGGAGGGTCCCAACTTTTTTTTGAATTTTGGGAAATTGTTGCAGGTGCAATAGAACAATAGACTAATAAACCCATAAAACAATAGAAATTTGGTCAATGTGACCCAAGGAAAACCCCACCCTGGGGAAAACCAGTCCAAGAGATTTTATTGCAGCATTTGTCAGGCATAAAATTAATTTACAACATCATTTATTTCAGCATTAAATGGTTGTACCAGATTCCTCGATTTTCATGCCCAGCTGATAGTACGTCCTGTACGGACTGTACGAATTTTCGTGCCCAATTTTTTTTCTTCTTCTAAAAAATCATGCCCAAAAGTTTTCTCGAAATTCGTGCCATTCCTATACCGTAGAGAATGTACGAAACAATACAACTCAACAAAAATAAATGCATTGGGAAACATGCCCATCTCCTTGGTATTTGTGCCCACTTGAGAAAAAATGCAGCTCCCTCTCTCTCTAAAAATAAACCAACCAAAAAAATGCTAACCCTTGGAAATGCTTTCCTTCAACTTGTCTTGCACAGTACCCTAGGCTCTCTCTTATAACTTGAGAGTTACTTTTCACCTTTTCCATTCCATAAATCCAAAGGCCAAGATTAAATCTTTCCTTTTCAAGATCAAGTGTTGAGAAAATCCCCCCCCCAAAAGCGATTACATTTAATTTTAATAAAGTCACATTTTAATTAAGTAACAATTGCACTTTATCTCATAAAGTCACTTTATAAAATTAAAACAAGGAAATACTTTATAAAAAGTCCCATTTGCCTAAGAGTCACTTTAAACTTTATAAAACAACATTATAAAGTAAAGTAGCATAGCTAGTGCATGTCCAGTTCCGCATACAAGACAAAAACATGTAGAGTGCCTCCAAAGCTAAATCTTTAACAATTCTAACATGCTTCAACCCTCTATTCCACTATGGCAGTAATATATTGAGTACTTTTCCTTACTTTCTCAAGAGTCAGAGTCCCTCTGGTTGGTGATATGAAGATAATTTCAGGCCTTCTGTTTTCTTGCTCTATTACATGAGTAGCAAGGACTGTTGTTTGGTTTTCCACTGGTTGAACTGTTGATGTGGATGCTCGAGTATGAATTCTAGTAACAACCGGTGATCTCGCAGGAGGAGGTTTACTGGTGTTTTGTTTAGGCATGACTGGTCATGGCTCTCCTTTTATGGCCATTTTTTGATGCCTAGGGTGTAATGTTGGAAAATTACAAGGCAACAACAGGAAGGATAAAGCCCAATCTGAAAGGCTTCAAATAACCCTATGCAAGGATGGTTCTATCCCCAAATTCTTTCATGTGACTAACTCCTACAGATATCAGGCCTCCACTGTCATCGTATGGGTAGATACAAATGGATCTCTCTTCCTGTTGGGAATATCTAGAAGATCCATAGCGAAATTGCTAATGATGTTAATTTTAAAACTAAACTACTCGAGTTATGCTAAACTTAGGAAATGTGATTGGAAAAAGAAGAACAACCGGATCTAAGGTTTTTGATAAATGTTATGCCAATTGATAAACATATGAATTAGATCTAACATTACTAGCTTCAAATAAAAAAAGACAATGAAAATTAAGTTATTTTATTTAAAGAATTGAAACATAAGAATGTTCTATCAATGGTATACGAATTAACAAATTAACATTAAAGTGAATATTGCTATTTAACAGTTGCATAAATAAATGATATGAATTAAATAAAGATATTTATTCAAAACATAACTTAAAAATAAATCGAGAGATGAAAAATCAACACACAGATCAATGTATTTAATAAGCATACAACATGAAACCGAGTTATCCAAGGGATAAAATGGGAACCAGAACTCATCAAAGAAATTTGACAAATATCACAAGAGAAAGGTTGAGAGAAACTTACTGAATTTGATTAAGATTGCAAATAATTACAATTCCTAAAAACACAGAGCATCTCTAGTTCTGCCCTTGGTGATTTTCTTCCCTTGTTGTACCCCCCATTCTGTTCCCTCTTTCATTTAGATCCAAGTCCCTTTAAATAATAGTTACAAAAAAAATACAAAGCGACAAATCTCCCATAGAAGTAGGGATTACAAAATATTGTATTAAGACCTTCCAAGGACACATTGCCACTTGGTAAATACATCCAACAAATCTTCAATGTCTTGATATTTTTCATGCTCTAGTTGTAACTGGGCCTTGCAAGTAGAAGACTCGATCTCTCATTTCTTCACTTTTTCCCATTGTAGAAATTAGTGCCTTGGCTTGTG
Organism: Pseudotsuga menziesii; assembly: GCA_001517045.1. Taxonomy (NCBI): domain Eukaryota; kingdom Viridiplantae; phylum Streptophyta; class Pinopsida; order Pinales; family Pinaceae; genus Pseudotsuga; species Pseudotsuga menziesii. The sequence continues at coordinate 685,211 of LPNX010821313.1, read as the reverse complement.
TTGAAAAGGTAGTAGCATATTCCTTGAAAATATTCTAATAGATGGAACCCTTGAAGTGATCACAAATGTCATGGATAAGAGGTATGAAGTTATCCTCCCACAATGTAGAAAAGTGGATGTGGACTGGAGGTCCAACCCTTGTCTAATCCCACCCCATGGCAGGGAAAGGTAAAGTTGAGCGAAATACATCCATAATATAAGCAGAGAGGTAAAATGTTGGTTTCCTTGAAGCATGAGTATTTTGGTGTTTCTCGACATGGTTGAAAGAAAAACAAAAAAATTAATAAACCAATGGAGAAAAGTAAATTCGTTGATAGGGTCGAAAATCATAGTAAAAGTTGTTCGCCGAGGGTAAAATTTGAAGTTTGGAAGCAGTGAAAAGATAGTAAAAATTTGGAATATTTAACAAAAAGATTAATGGTGAAACCGATATGGATCGTAGATTTAGAAGAAACCAGTGGTTGAGATTAGAACGAGGAGAAGCAAAAAATAAAATTGCAGAAGTAATTTGGAACATTAGAGGAAATTTCAGCTCAAAATGGGCCTCCTAAGGAAAATAATAAAATAATATTTATTAATTTTGGAGTAAGAAAAGAAAAAAACTATTTTTTGTTCATATTTTCGACATATCTTACTGTGTTTTTACTCAAATTTTGATCAGGAGAGCTCGTTGGATGCGGTATTAAATTCTGCATCCAACGAGCTCTCCTGATCGAAAGTTGAGTAAAAACATAGGGAGATATGTCAAAAATACGAACAAAAAAGTTGTTTTTTTTATGTTACCTATCCCCAAATTTATATTAAAAAATTGTTTAATATCTGTACCGTATTTCAAATTTAAAACGATTTCATTGGCTAACACATGATGACATGGAATTTGAATTAGTGTTGAAAGGCCTATTTTGAGTTGAAATCTCCTGTAATGAATCTTGATTTTGGTTTCCGCAATCCATATTGTCGTTGTAGAATTGCAGAAGTGAAAATTTCAAGTGAAAATATTTTATTGTTTTCGCAATCTGCAATACACATTGCGGGTTGCAAAATTGCAGAAGTGAAAATTTCAACTTAAAATAGTTTATAGTTTCCGCAATTTGTAATTTGCATTACGGGTCGCCGAACTATGGAAGTGTAACTTTTGATTTGTTTAAAGTTTGTTTCCAATTTCCGCAATATGCATTGAGGGTTACAGAAATACAGAATCGATAACTCAATTTTTATTAAACAAATGCTTTCCAACATCCACAATCCGCACTGCGGGTTGAAGAAATGAGGAATTCAAAACTTAAAATTTTTGGACATTTCCAGATTGTAGATTGCGGAAACAACATGTTTCTAAGAAAAGCTATGTATTCCACAATTCACAAAATGCATAAAAACATGACCTTTTAGCAAATTTTATTAAATCCAAAGCATGAAAAGACACAGGAATAAAGACAACAATCATGACACCCTACCAATAGGATAATAAAGTATGAGATTCCCTTCATAATAAGTAAGTGGGGTTCCCATTTTGTCAATTAAAATGGGATCTGTTGTTCCTACATTAGTACGTTGACCCACCCAACCATGCCTTGACACCACAAATCTTGATGAAACCAGTTCAATCTATCGAGACAATGTCACATCAACATCCTGGTACACAACTAGATGCTTCTACATCCACTCTTGCACCCCCTCCTCCTATGAAGACCAGGGCCAAGGAACAAAATGCCCCTACAGAACCATGTCCACCTTGTACTTGTGCCTTATGCGATGTCATCGGCCATGCGACGCAAAACTGTCCTGATTTGCAGTTTCTTCGCACCCACATGTGCACAACAGTAGAGACCGATGACAATCCAGTTGTTAATATACCAAACATCCCTGTGGCTAAGAACAAATCGCTATGGACGAACCACTCATGTGCCATTTGTGGCCTCTATGGTCATTATTCCCATCATTGCACAAACCTTCCCTAGTACCGGTCCCTCCTCATTAACTCTCGCAGGAACTCCCTTGAGTCTAAAATAACTATCCTTAAGGAAATCCACCCTCCGACTTCTTCCTCGGATACCACTACCACCATCTTTATGATCTCCACTTCTAGTCTTCCTTCTGCCTCATCGACCACAAAAGATCTCTTTGATCTATCCAGGTACCACTTTCGTAACGACGAAGAGATCCTTGAATCTCTTATGCATTAAGGGAATTTTGAGGTCTAAAATGGGCCTCATAAGAGATATAATAAAATATTATGAATCAAACATTTTGTGAGGGAGGTATATTTACAACTCACCTTTTACTCTACAACCAATGTAACTATGGTTAAGTTAAATTGAAAAGATATCTAAAAATAAAATCAATATAAAAAATCTTCACTGATATGACTAAAAGCAAGAATGCTTTTAAATACATAAATTTCTTTTGGGTATAATATGATAACTACACTTTTAAAATAAAATATATTAATTTTTAATATATTCAAAATATGTCAATAAAATCAATTATTTATATAATATATATATACATTATCATTTTCTTTTAAAGTGTACAATTATTATATAAATCTAACTTATCTTCATATATTTATATAAATTAAATTTATATTATATTAAAACCAAAATTTATTATTTATTTATATAAATACTATTATTATTTAAATATATTAATTATCTATTATATAATATTTATATTATTATACTTGCCACAGCAGGTATATAGTAATCGGTTGCCCTTTGACCTTCTATTAGTTGCAGCTGACCAAAAATTTAAAATCTGTTTTCTAAAGTTTAGCTTTAGAGTTTGCCAAAAAATATTTTAAATTTTAATAAAAATATTTGCCTTTGCTATTTTGTCAACTTCTAATTGGCCAATCAGGAATGATGTCAGCTTTGGAGTTTGGTATCTGGTTTTCACTTGACACATGGCTACTATGACATCAACATTTATTTTATTATTATGTTATTTATTTAACATTTAATGTTTAGTGTTCAACACAATTCCCTCGTCATACGACTGCCCACCGCCACTTACGCTCGAGCTCTGCTAATGCATTGTGACCATAATCCCGAACAAATTGCTTAAGGCGCTAAGTAGCTGCATCCTGCTCGTATCAGCTACCAAACAACTGTTTTCAGGAAATTTTTTGATTCCACGCACCTGAATCATTCTCTAAAACCTCTGAGAACAGTATAATTGACATCCTTGCAATGTTTGACAATTTAAAATTTGAGATCACAATTCGCTAGTTTGAAAGCTAGTAGAGCTTCAAATATACTTACAGGTGATTGGTTGGTAAGGTCCTCGCTTGGGCGCCAAAGCCGAAGCTGACATCCTTGTTCGTTCTTTTCCATATCTCTACCCAGGTCTCTCAGGTGATCGTGCATTCTTATACGATTTTTGTCATCCACCTCGACGAGACATTTGTTTTCTAGGTTCTGAAAACCCAGCCATCCATCCCAGCTAGATCCGTCCCATATTCTTATTGCAGTGTCCCTGTCTTCTCCTATAAAGAAACAGGCAATGTCCAAGAATATCTGCTTCTCACGTGGATTGAGACTGTCGTAGCTAATTTTGAGACTGTCGTGTATATCTGCTGGAAGTACTTCAGAGATTTCACACAACTGGGATTTCCAATATGCCATATCCTCTTTTCCATGAAGAAGTACCCCTAATACTTTAAGTGACAATGGAAACCCATCCCAGACATCCAAAAACTTTTCAACCTCATGTTCAAATCCTAACACAGGATGAGACTGGTGGAAGGCATGAGAGCAGAAGAGCTTTTGAGATTGTTGTCTGTTCAAGCCGGTTAGCTTGTAAATGGATGATTCTGGAATGTCTGAGCTTGTGAGAACATCCATTCTCCTAGATGTAACCAAAATTAAGCTACCTGAATGAAGAACATCCTTCACTGGTAACAATAATGCATTCAGATGGTCAACATGGTCTACATCGTCCAAAACTATGAGAACTTCGTGAGAAGATGAAAGAAACCTTGTGAGCTTCGTTATACCATCAGTAGTGTTGTATATTTGCACCTTATTTGATTTAGTCAAGTCATGAAGAAGTTTACTCTACAAGGAATTTAAGGATCCCCTGGCAACATTTTCTCTGACGTCAAATAAAAAGGAAGATCAGTGGTAATTTGATATGTGAAGGTTGAAGAATTCTTTTGCCACGATCGTTTTACCAACCCCGCCTAAACCGACTATTCCCACAACTCTAGCACCCCTGTTTTGATGTTGCAGTAACACTGTTCTTTCTAAATTTTGAACTTTCTCGTCCAAACTAGTTGGATATATGGACACATCCAGAGGTATTTTTTCGGTTCTTTCCAGCATTCACTGCACAACCTTATCCACCAGTTTCCCTTTGTCACTGTATCATATTGACAACAAAATTACTATTCAGAAATGCCTAAATGACATGTGATATGCTTATGAGTTAAACAAATTAAAGGTAAGACTAACAAAGAAAGTTTGAGCTCTCACCCATTATAGCTATCCAGGTGGAAATCACATATATTCGCCGCGTCAAAAAGAGCTTTCCTCCATTTTTCGATATTGTCAGAATCGTATCTTGGCTTCTCTTGATGACTTTGAAAATCAAATGTTTTCTCATTTTCGAGCGAGCGCAGGGATTCAGCATACAATCCAGTCGCCCACCGAAGATCTGAAGGTTTGACATTGTAGAAGACGGGAAGAATGGTAGACCCCCACTCCAACATCTCGAACATGTAGAGAAGCTCATTCAAACACCAACTTGATAAGGCATATCCAGGTGAGAAAATTTCTATTTGGACAGCCGCTATTCTAATAGCGCTTTCAATTTGAGAATTTAATTTGTCTCCCTCCAGCAATTCCTCGATGTCTAGAAAAACTCGCAATCCGTGTTTGGTAAGAGCATGGTAGAGATCAGTAGCAAAGGTTTTTTTGACATCCGGGCCTCTGTGATTTATGAACACGTCATAATAGTTGTAGTAGCTGCTGGTGTTGGGAGATGAAACAATGGAGATAGAAGAGGAATCCATATTGAGAAACACAAATGAAATGGATAAGGAAGATGATTAACGTTGGAGATAAGTCAACTTTGTTGAAGATAATTTTTTTTTTCAGAGCAACTTTGTTTAAGAGAATATATGACAAGATAATATATTCAAAATTATTAACTGGCAATTGCCCAGCAGGCACACACGAATGTTTAAAAGATTATATGAGATCGGAATCTCTTCACACAATTGCCTAGAAAGTAAAAAAAACATAAATAGCAAGTGCCAGACAAATATGTCCATTTTTCTTTTTCTTTAGAAAACCATGGAAAGTGTGATAATCAAAAATATATATATGAGCAAATAGGCATGTGACATGTTGTATGAATTTTAACATAAAATAGCTTAAACTTTGCAATAAGGAAAATGACATAATTTATTATTCTAATTTAGCTATATAATGAAAATGACATAATTTATTACTTTAATTTATCCTCATTAATTAGGCAAGTGTTTTTATTTTAAAGTTTTTTTATAAAAATCATTTAAAATTTAAATACTAAATTGGATATTATAAAAAAAAAAAAAAATTTCTAAATTTTGAGAAAATAATTAGTTTATATTTTTGAGTAATTAATTTTTGTTGTTGTTTTACATAATATAATATTAAATATGAAAAATAATTTTAAAAGTTAAAGATTCAATAATAGTTTTGAATTATGGTTTTTAGTATTATAATACTTATTTATTAATTTTTACATTTCATGAAGTAACATACTTCACCACATCCATAATGTATATTTCAAATTATGCAACATTTATTATTCTTCTACTAGTGCATAATATTTACCAAAAATAACTCATGGAAGTATGACAGACTATGTAGACCTTGAGTCACTCTTGAGATTATAAAGGTCGGTGTAAGCCTTAAATGACTCTTGAGTTATGAATGGTCCACTACATTGCGTAAATTATGTACATCTCAATCAATATATCACTTACTACTTTATTGTTGGGTGCATAATGCTTATAAAAAACAGTTCTCGTGACTATGAAGGGCTATGTATGCCTTAAATCGCTTATGAGGCTATGGATGGTAGTGTCTAGTGTTAGGTGTTTCATGTCTACCAAAAATTTCTCATAAGACTACGAAGGGATACTTAACGCCTAAATCACTCATGGAGTTGTAAATGACCATAAATGATGTTCGATGCTAATTTACTTTACATTGTTTCTTGCATAAGTGGCAGGTACTAAGCAAATGCGTTGCTTATTCCACTTGTTTAAATATATTAATCATTTTTTTATAAAAATATTTACATTATTTAAATATATTTATAAATAAATGATTACATAAATAACATATATTTGTTAACCATTCACATTTAAAATTTAAAATGTGAACCTAGTAAGAATCTATTTAAATTAATAGAACCACTTTTCTATGTTCCAATTTAAAGCACAACTATATGCATCTATATTACTTTATCCATTATCATAACCCGAATTATTTCGAAACCATATTACTATATTTGTTTTCAAATTATTTTCTATATCACATAACACGTGTTGTTGTTTTCGAAACTAGTATCTATTATTATTATATGTGAGACTACGTAGGATTTTATTTTTGAGTGTATCACATAAAATGTGTTGTTGTTTTTGAAACCAGCATAGATCCAAATCCCAGGCTCTATCAAGCATTGAGAGGGATCAAATTTTTAAAGGTGCAAACCTCTTCTTAAGTATTGCACTTAAGTATCAGCTTTGGTGTGATTTAGACCAAAAGACACATTGCTTTATTTAAGGTGGACATATATTATTATTATTATTAATATTTAATACTATTTATGGCACACATATAATATTTTATATTATTTTTTATTTTGTTAGGAAAGAACATTACAACATCTCCCCCATTCATGGTTTTAAAACCATGTGAAAGGCCCTCCCAAAACCATTGGTTGTTTAGGACGCCTTGCACATGGTCTTAAAATCATTTGCAACGACCTCCTAAACCATATACAATAAAAGCATGGGTTGTTTAGGAGGCATTGCACATGGTTTTAAAACCATTTGCAAGGCCCTCCTAAACCATGTACAATAAAACCATGGGTTGTTTAGGAGGCCTTACACATGGTTTTAAAACCATGCGCACGAGAACATTTGTTTTGCGGATAATTCATTTTATTATTTTTTATTATTTTGTTAAGTAGGAACATTAGAACATCTCCCCCATATTGTGTTGTTTTCGCGAACCATATTTGTTTTGGCCGATAATTAAATTTTTATTTTTTTATTGTTTTGTTAGGTAGGAACATTACAACATCCACCCCATATTAGATTGTTTTTGTGGCAGAAATTTATTTTAGATGATAATTATTTTTTATGGATGACATTTACATGAGTAACGTTACATAACGTTACAAGATCTCCCCCATACTGGATTATAAAGTGCCTCTCGGCGCAACTAGTATCTATTATAATATGTCATAGAACATAGGATTTTACTTTGATTTGCTTTGTACATTTGAATAGTATAATACTTATTACATAAAAATTTAAAAGTTTATTTAAATATTTAAAACTAATATTATATTGAAAAGTATTCATGATTTGAGAGTTTAGTTTGATTTTTTTTTTATGTGTGAATATTAAACTTTAGTTTATATAAATAATTAAAGCTATATATAATATTGAAAAGTATATGTATGATTTTGATGTTTTAATAATAACAATAATAGGTCACCGCCAAGCGAGACACCAATTGGTGTATGAAACCCCTTTGTTTGTGGGACAAGGGACCCCCTCTCCGCAGTAATTTAATTGCTAAAGTTTA
>LPNX010821313.1:651742-677144 GCA_001517045.1 Pseudotsuga menziesii | reverse complement strand
ATATTGAAAAGTATACTTATGATTTTGATGTTTTAGTTTCATTGGTTTAATATGATTTTGATGTTTTAGTTTGATTTGTTTTTGTATATATGAATATTATGTTTATTATTAGTAAGATTTAAAAGTTTATTAATATCTATATCTATATATAATTTTTTTTATTGATAATTTATTATTTAAAAGTATATATATAATATATTGAAAAGCAATTATATAGTTTTGATTTTGGGTAGAGCATTAACTTATTTTGGTATTTGTAATTTATTTTATATTGAAAAATTAAGAATATTTTTGTAAGTACTTTAAGAGTATTTTAATACATTTATATTATATTACAAATTAATGTATGAGTATTTTTTTCACTATGAGTACTTTACTTACAATATTGTTATGTTTAATTATGAGTTTTCATTCACCATTTAGAATTTGACAAATAAATATTTTTAACTCAACCAATGCCACCTCAACCATTGTGGATGATGTCATCCTCTAGAATGTAATTGGTTCTTTCAAAGTTGATTTTTATAGTACATTTTTTTTGTTTTGAGGCCTTTTTTTGACCTCAAAATTCCCTTATTTTTTCATCCTCGATGAACCTTCTTCATCATCAGACCAATTCTCTATCAAATCGAAATATTTTATTCATGGAAGTGTCGATTGGTTCAAAAACCTGATCCTGACCCACAGTGGAACCGGTTCTTCCCATTGAATGCCAGGTTCTGTCACTATGCCTTGTCGTTGAGCTTTTAATTGATACTTAATCCTTGGAAAATTGCCTACTTATGCTTGAACAAACCAATGAGGACCGTCACGTTGCTCTCCAAATGATTAAAGAAACTAAGACTTGGTAGAACCCCCATTATGACTCCCATGTCCACCCATGCACCTTTAATGAGGGGGACCTCATCCTCTTCTATGATCAATCCAATTATAAGACTGGAAAAGGGAAGCACAAATCCATGTGGTATGGCCCTTACGTCATCCATTGCTGTCTTGACAAGTGACATATCTCCTCACCAACTCCTATGGTTGCCTATTGAAGAATCCCCACAGTGAGCTCTACATCAAGAGATTCTATGCCTAAGTCGAACACCTTGAATAGCCTTATCTCATAGTTTTCCTTTCTTGTTTTGCATTGTTGTTTACCATGAGTTTCACAGTTTGTTTCCTTGGTTATTCCAGATGAATCCTACCTTGCCCTCCTATGTTGGTTTCACTGATGGTGCAAGTATATGACCTATCCTAATCTCGCCTTAGCTGTGTGGTTAATTTATTCCTTGTCACATGAGCTGACCCATATTGATGGAATCTGTGTTGCCATTGATACCAACAACAAGGCTGAGTATGGCATTGTCGCTGGTCTCCTAACCTCCTCCCTTTAGTTGGGTATTCGTTTCCTTGATGTCTTCTTATAATTCCAACTGATTGTTGCCTAGTTGAATAAATACTACCGATGGTACGTGATCCATTCCTCTTTAGAATGTTCTTGCATACTAGACAATTGGTTAGAAATTTCAAATCCATTTAATCCATGCATTTTCGTTCCCATAAGTCTTAATAGTGTAGAAAATCAAATGGCTAATGACGTTCTAGAGTGGTACATCAATAATCCCTATGAAAATATGATTCACAACAATATCTAGGATGTAAGGGAATCCTCACAACTCAATATATTCACAAATTATGCAGAAAAACAGTGAAAAGAGCAAAATTAACACATAGGAATGGTGACAATAACTGAGTTTATTATCATCGTCCAGTATGTAAACATTCATGGAAAATCATTTTTATACAATAGGAATAAATTGTTATGCTTTGGAGGAAAATTGGATGCATACATGTGGCAGGATTAGATTGGACCTTAAAACCCCCCTAGGTGGACCAATGAGCTCCCAAACCACGTCAAACGGTCACAAATTCCTGTGTGAACGTGGAGGAAGCATGATAGGACATAAATGAGGGTAGGATAGGCATGGTGGAGTGCATGGGTGAGTGGGAGAGGCTCATAAATGAGGGCACAAACAGTCATAAATGAGGGCACATGTGTAACCATAATGATCAAATATGGGTGCTTGGGTTAATTAATGAGTCCAAAACACCAAAGGACCTTGCTAGTCCAACACAACCTAGTTTTGGACCATATAGCATAAGTACAGAACAAATGAAAATGTGTCCCAGGTGTATGTGACCATGTTACTAGGTTATATAATGATCTAACACCCCCCTTAAGACTGAATTAGTGTAAATACATAAAAATTGAGGCCTTGGAAGCTAATGCTTAATTCACCTCTTACAAAAGTGTATTTGTCCATAACTAAGGTAAGGAGGAAAACCTCATAGGAACAAAACCTCCCCTAAAAAATGGACATGTAGCTAAATCTAATAGTGAGTATCAATAATCACCATGTTTCACCCACTCCTAGAAGTGATCTCATATAGGTGAATGTCTTCTTTGTGAATCTCTTCATGTAGATGTCAGTAGTTTGCTCTGTAGATGGGAAATACTACAACGATATCATCTGCTCATGCACCAAGCTCTTGATGTAGTGCATGTGTATCTCTATGTGCTTGGTCCTCTGTCTCTATATTGGATCAATGGAAATCTTGATTGAAATTTTATTTCCACACCAAATGACATTGGGTGAATCAAATGCAAATCCAAGCTCTCCAAGAATGCCTTGCAACCATAGACATTGTGTAGCTGCGTTCACTGCTCCTCTGTACTCGGCCTCAACCGATGAAAGGGATATAATGTGCTGTTACTTACTTGAAAACAATATGGGACCATGTGTAATAATGAATACATAACATGGAGTGGAATTTCTATCAATGGAATCTCCAGCCCAATCAGAATTAGTAAATCCAATTAGTTCTAGTGGAGAACTAGCATCATAGTGTACCCCGAAGTGTTTGGTTCCTGCACATAATTCCAGATCCTTTTTGCATCCTTCCAATGGATATCATGGGGCTCTTGAATATATATTGCAACAAAACCTGTTGTATAATCCATATCAGGTCGAGAGTGTGTGAGATACATCAAGCTCCCAACAATTTGCCTATACAACAAGCTGTGCACCAATGGAGATGAACCAAATTCACCTAGTTTCACTCCTGAAAGGAATGAGAACTTGGATGACTTACATTAAAAATTTTTGAACTTTAATAATAGGTCTGAAACATACTTTTATTGGATCAACTTTATCTCTACATCATATTTCTCAATCTCCAAGCCAAGAAATAGTTTCAATAATTCAAGGTCATTCATAGAAAACTCACTATGTAAAGAGGAATTAATTAAACCTATATCATAAATGAAACTTCTAGTGATCAAAATATTATCAACATAAAACAATATGAACTACAATAAATAACCAACAATCTACAAATATACATTAGTATCATATTTTCATCACTCAAATCCCAGTGAAAGAAGAAAGCTGCCCATCTTGGCATACCAAGCCCTGGGGGCTTGCTTGAGGCCATAGCGAGACTTCTTCAACCTGCAAAAAGTGAAGGATAATGAATGAAACCTTAAATATGATGCATATAAATATCCTCATGAATATCACCATGAATAAAATCACTCTTCACATCCATGTGGTGAACGTCCCATTGCTTAGATGCAACAGTGGCCAAAACTAGCCTGATTGAGTCCATCTTCGAAACATGTGTGAATGTATCTGTATAGTTCACTACTTGGAATTGAGAGAAGGATTTTTCAAAAAAAATGGAATTGTACTTGATATCTGAACCATATTCAACCACCTTGGTCCTATAGACCCACTTATAATGCGCTATTTTCCTCTTGAAAGGTAGAGAAACCAACTCCCAAGCTTCATTGTCTTGCAAATACTTGAACTATTCTTGCATGGATGTTTTCCACCTTGGTTCAAATGATGCTTCCTGATATTCCTAAGGATAATACACAACCATCATAAATAATCTCTCTAAATTATCCAATTCACAAGTGGAGAAGGCATTGTGAAATTGATATCTAGTCTTCCTAGAGTCTAGTGGATCTCCAACAAGATCACCAGCTGCTTGCATGGTTTTCTCAACCCACTTTGGAATTATGGGTGAGTTAGGATCTGAATGCATGTCATAATCATCATCATTAACATCATAATCATAAAAATCATAGAAATAATCATCACTTACATTATCATGGAGTGGAGGATGTGAGCATTCCCCCTTGACTAGTTCTATCTCCTACGTGGTATCTTCTTCGAACTATAGACTCCTTTCAATGAATTTTTCTGAGAGGAGGGGTCAAAGAGATTGTATCCATTTACATATTCAGAATATAAAACCATAATGGAATCCTTTATTTGAGGTTGCAAAGCCTTTCTCTTCTCGAGAGTAATTCTAGCCTAAGCCTTTGAGCCAAAAACCATGAAATGAGAAACATTGGGCTTGTGACTACTCCAAGCCTCAAATGGAGTTTTTAATTCCAATGTTTTGTGTGGAGCTCTATTCTTAACATATGTAAAAAAATTTATGGCTTCATACCATATATTGGGTGACAAATCCTTTTCTTCCATCATGCATGTTTCAATCCCTTTCAGAGCTCTATTCTCATGCTCCGCAACACCATTTTGCTGTGGTGTGTGTGGCACAGAATGCTGCATCTAAATGCCACTTTCATGACATAGCTGCTATAATTTCTCATTGAAATAATCCTTTCCATTTTTATTCCTAAGAAACTTGATTTTATTCCCACTCATGTTCTCAACTAAAGCTTTGAACACTTTGAAAGTCTCAAAAACTTCATATTTTTGTTTGAGAAAATACACCCAACAACACCTTGAGAAATCATCTATGAAAGTAAACACAGACCTTGAATTCCCATATGAGGGTGTGGGAAAATGCCCTATAATATCTAAATGTATTATACCAATTACTTGAACAACCCTCCTTGCCTTCCCTTTATCATATTTGAGTTCATCATGTTTCCCCACTATGCACCCTTTGCAAGTGCCTTTGGAAAACTTGATGGTAAGAATCCCTTCAACCATGATTTCCTTGCTTGATACTTGGAGGTACCTATAATTTAGATGTCCAAATCTCTCATGCCACAAATTCCTGGTATCATTTGAATGTGATAGGAGCACATTCCCTTGGGAGTAGGGGAGGAAGTGAGAGAACTTATACATTCTCGAATCATGGTTAACAAAACCCATTGCAATGACCTGAACTATAGAGATTTATGAGATATCCACTTCATCTTGAGTAAATTTTATTCTCTTGGATGTACATTTGTGTGTCATTTGATAGACAAATATTAGTTTTGGTGCAATATTTGTTGGAACATATCTCCCATCTAGACCTTGGTTAATAATCTTTGTATAAGGTTCCAAGTGTTTAGTGTAAGTTGTTCCATGCAAAAATGGTTTTAGTTCATATTCTAGTATATTGGACGAAGAGTTTGTCCACATTTGATGCACTTAGACTAGTAGTTATGCCATAAAATATTGTTTGTCCACTTACCCACTCTTTTCCTTGTTCTATGGAGTCAATGCGTCCTCTATGCTACATTTATGGGGTAGTTATTACATCTCTGTTTTAAGGAGACTGGGTGTGCCCTCTTGATGATTTGGTCAATTTTCTCATTAATGGTCCAAAAACAAGCCACTAAACCACCTCTAGTTCCCTCATGATGGTTCATTTCACACTTTTTGACTAGCCTAACCACTTTATGGTACATCTAGGTTCATTTCACCTAATTAAGGCCACTACTTGGAGTTACACTTGGCACAATGCCATAAATTTGAGTAATTAGTCAAGATAATCCATCATTAATATGAGCTACCCACATGTTATTTTTCTATGCATGGTATTTACCCAAGGTATTGCATGTGATAATGCCTATATATTGTACTGGTTTTTTCCCAATATGTGCACTAATGGAAATATACTCTAAAGAGATTTCTCTAGTTTATGTCTCAAATTCTTCTCTCATTTCATGCTATGCCTATAATAATTATAAGTAAGAATCATTAATGAATCTAGATATATGTGGTTTTCATATGACTCAGAACCTTGGTTGTGATGTTGTGCAAGCTAACTTTCACAATATCAGGCACACACACCACATTGTTGAAGTACCCATTATCTAGATCGATCATGTCAATCCCTTTTGATGGGATCTCCGATTCATCACCCATCATGATGGATGGAACACTGTAAATATGTATGGCTGAGAAGGAATATTGCATGGAATCCATGTTCTTTGAGGCACCTGAATCTATGATGAAGGAAGAAGAGCTTGAAGACCCAGAAACCAAAACACGACATCTATCCTTGTTCTCTGAGATTGAACCTACCTCTTTCTTCCTTGCACCTTCTGGAAATGGGATGTCGTTATTCTCAAGGAGTTGTTCCATCATATAAATAGTTTTATTCATGCATGCACTCTATCGATTCCACCCTTTGTGACAATAATTGCATTTTGTCTTCTCTTGCTTCTCATTCTCTTTGTCTTGGCTAGGATTCGAACCCCCATCTGAATATTTTGGATTCTCCTACTTCTTCTTCTCTTGCTGCTTCGAATATTTGGATTTATTCTTGCCTATTTATTGATTCGAAACACTTTCAGCAAGGGCTTGATCCTTGGCGGATTTGATGGTACCCATTTTCACTAGTTTATCTTGTTCCTGAGTCAAAGACTCCATGAAGTCTGCCAGTGAAGGCATTCTCTAATTGCGAGCTGTCAAATTGCATGAGTCGAATGTGGAGGAAAATAATGAGCACTCATAGCCTAGCTTTGAAAGAATGGACAATATCGACTGCTACTCCTTCTTATGAATGCCATATTGTTTTAGCTGAAACACCCACGATTTGAACTTTGTGAAGAAATCATGGATCATCTCAAAGTTAGTTGGGATTAGTGAGATCAACTCATTTTCGAGTTTGTGTCCTCTCATCTCATTAGTATTCCCAAACAGTGACTTGAGATTGAGACAAAATTCATTGGGTGTGGTAAGAATTTCTACATGGAAGAGAATATACCTCGAGATACTGAGACAAAGCATCCCGAATGCCTCATCCAATATATTGAAGTACTTCGATTTTTCCACAGCAGAGTTGGGCTCGTTCTCAGTCCACATTGTGACTCTGCAGAGGCATTTTGACCTCAGCTAGATCACCATTTCAGACTTCCATTCAAAATAATTTAATGTGGTAAGAAATACATGACTCTTCTCCATTTCTACTTGTGCACTGAGTGACAAAGACACTGGAACTATCTGCAATGCAAACACTCAAATTTTTCTGGAAAAGACCCTAGATAACAACTCAAACACTATGGATTTGATTTGCAGCTCCAAATATCTCAGAAACCATGTGAAAATATGATTCACAACAAGATATAGGAGATAATGGAATCCTCACAACTCAAGATATTCACAAATTATGCAGAAAAAACAGTGAAAATAACAAAATTAACACATAGGAATGGTGCCAATAACTGAGTTTATTATCACTGTCCAGTATGTAAATATGACTGGAAAATAATTATTATACAATAGGAGAAAATCATTATCCTTTGTAGGCAAATTGGATGCATACATGTGGTAGGTTTATATTGGAGCTCAAAACCCCCTAGGTGGACCAATGAGCTCCCAAACCACCTCAAACGGTCACAAATTCCTATGTGAACGTGGATGAAGCATGATAGGACATAAATGAGGCTAGGATAGGAATTGTGGAGTGCATGTATGAGTTGGAGAGGCTCTAGGAAGCAATAAATGGCCGAAAAGAGAAAAAACGCCCAAATACCATGCACGGGCACCTTTGGTCAACAAATTTCCCTGTTTTATGGTGTGGGAGTGCATCAAGGAGTAAAAATTCATAAATGAGGGTGCATGTATGGATATAATATATCATTGTGTAAAATATTTCTCAGTTTCCCGATATTCTCTATTTAATGTACCTTTCTGACTTTTAGGCACACTAACTCAAGCAAAGATGATCTTAATGTGAAAAATTGAACATAAAATTCACTGAATTGACTTTATTGCAAAATGGAAGATTTCTCAATTACACAAGAATCAGGTGTTGGATTTTCAAAGTCAATTGAAGGTCTGCAATAAATATTATAGGTGCACAAATTCATAATTTTGAATTAGGAATTTTGGGGAATGCTTGATCTCAAGAATCCTATGCACAATGTATTGAGACCATTTAGGTTTCGAGCATCAACCAGATTGAATTATACTTCTAGTATCATGAGAAAACCAATGTATGAAAACTAGATCCCTGATCACATCATTGTTCAAAACCATATATTTAGGGAATATTGTAATTGACTTGGGTGTCAAACTAGCAAAACTAGTTTCTGGGACAACTCAACTAGTTAAGAGACAAATATTTCCAAACCATGGAAAAGGGTCCCAAATTATGTTTTTTATTCTTGGATGGGATTAAGGGAGGTTTTAATGACCTGAAAAATATGACATAATTTAAATTGTACATACTGGTAACTTTTGGTAAAAGGTATAATAAAACTAGTCAATTTTTCATGAAAATATAGGCAAGGTAACTAAAGTTCATATGAAACTTCATGAAACTGCTTCAAACTATCAAAATATTTTTAGAGGGGAACATTACATAAAATATAACTCATAGAGGCTGAAATGAACCTGGCATGAAAATTAGTGGTATCCTTCTTTAGCAGAAAAAACCATTACAAGGAGGATGGAGACCATAATTATCTATGGATTGAAAGGACTAGCTCTAAAACTATTCAATGAAAATAATACACCTCTTGATATGATAATAAAAAATCAAAATATCAACCATTATTTCATTCAACATCATAGCTTGTCTACTTCAAATAATTAGAGAGAAATAAGAGAACGGAGGGAAGAATTCCGCTAAGACTTGAATATGAAGCCTTCAATCACTGATAGGAGATCTAAAACTTGGATAAAATGGATCTCATGACCTAAAATTATACCTCCATAATTGGTTGCATATTCTACTCTTGAATCACTGGTGAAAATATAGAACATTACCATGGGGCACATCTCCAAGCACTAGAGAAGCTCAACGGCTCACTCTCTTATAGACTCAAAATGATAAAAAAATGTGAGAGGTGTGTGCTATCATTATTTTATAGGAAACATGGCTTTTAGGTCGAATTTACTATTCATGTGGCGTACTTTCCTTAACCAATTCTCCTTCATGAGTTGAATTGGGACTTTCCTTCTTTTCCACCGACATGCCTTTTTCTTCATTTGGAAACTACGCCCTCCTGGTTTTAGAATGAATTTACTTTTCTCATTTTTTGGAAAATGTTCTCTCCTACTTTTTGGGATGAATTTATTTTCTCCTTTTTGGAAACTGCACCCTCCTGACTTCCAAACTTTTCCTGCTTTTCATGTTGACAAATTTTTTTGAACTTGTCTGCTTTGTGCGTGCTTTTCAAGTTAGCTGCTTTTGTCATCCTTTCTATCTTTTTTTGATGTTTTGGATCTTTCTTAATTATTTTCCTAATTTCTAATTAGTGTGACAACCCATTGGGTCCACAAGGCCTCATGCACCCCCCCTTTTTCTCCCTAGCACATACACTAAGTAAAAAAATTAATATATTCATAATATAAAATACTTAAAACATGAAAATTTTATCCTAAATCTAAGAGTTGCATAGAAGGATATTCATTATCTATAAAATTAACCCCCTTTTTAATTAATCTAGTTATTCATTAAGAACCATGGGGTTCTCAAGGGATAAGGGTTTGTCCATGGTTTTATCTGTAAAATGGAGACATTACAATACTCCCCTCCCAAAATTGCTTGTTCTCAATCAAGAAACCAAGTCCACCCATCTATGATGCCAACTAGTGACTCCAATAGTCAGAACATGTTGTCTATCTAGAATTGGAATCCTTAATTCAAATATAAATACCAAATGTTCACCATGTTTCGGTTGCACCATTCTAATTATAGTCATTCCCTCAATGACTAACCCTATTTCAATAAAATTTTCAACCCAACTGTGATAACTGAGTAGAATTCATGGATCCCACTGCCACCTCTGCAAGGATCCAAATGTTCCTACCAATTTTGGAAATATATTATAGTTAGGTCCCAATGTCTCAAGAACATTCTCCCAAACATCACAATCAAGTGGGAGAATCCATTGTTAGATCAAAATCACACCAACACACTGAAAGTTGATAACTCCCAATGGAAAACTAAAGATATGTGAGATTTCCCCACCAAGCATGGAACTACTCAATGTGGGGTTGAATCATATCAACTGTCTCCAAAATATGTGACTCCATGTGTAAGGTATCACCGAAACATGCATCATTTATGTTCTCAAGGAATGGGTGGGGACCCCATGTCCATCCATATATATTGAGAGCATCATATATCAACCATACATGTTTAGGCCACTGGTCATATGGAATATAGGTTGTATCTAATGAAACTTCACTGATGCTAGAAATAAATTTACCTTTGGGGTTATT
Source organism: Pseudotsuga menziesii (assembly GCA_001517045.1). Lineage (NCBI taxonomy): Eukaryota > Viridiplantae > Streptophyta > Pinopsida > Pinales > Pinaceae > Pseudotsuga > Pseudotsuga menziesii. The sequence continues at coordinate 666,669 of LPNX010821313.1, read as the reverse complement.
CAACTCTAACATGTACAAAATAACCCAATTAGTGGAGGAATCCAAACTCCAACTTAGTGATCCAAATGGAAAGCATGTAGCTTCACCATGTGAAGGGTTTACTCTAATCAAAGATCTCAAATTTTTATTTATGCTTCCATTCGAAAGACTCAAGTGGACCTCCCATGCATTACTGTGGATGATGGAGACATCATATAGATGTATCTATTGATGCTCAACAATTTGGTAAGGTACCGATCCAATTTTCAAACCCCAAGGATTGATCATCAATCCATTAATAGAAAAAGGGGGAGCCTCCTTCTCCTTGTGTGGTACCAACAAGAAAAATCCTGTTATAGCTGATTTTACCACACCTGGTTGATCACACATTTATGGCCTTCTCTCTCCTTATGTAGACTCTTTGGACCCCATGTACTTATATTATACTTTTATGTTCCAAAATCATCCCAAAAAATTTCCTGTTTATACCTATACGTGACTTTTAAAGCAATACTCGGATGTGTACACAACTTTTGACCTCAAAACTGTGTACATCAGGATGTGTGCAAAATGAAAAATATTTTTGGAGTTTTCCTCATATGAGTCCAAATATCTTGTCTCTTGGACTTCCATATTCCTTGAGAACACTCGGATTCGACCCTCCGTTACCCCTTTGGAGCACTATATATTGAGCCTCTTGGATACATTGAAGGGGGAGAAAATTGAAGAGTAAGGAAAATATAGTCCATTGTTTCCTCAGTTTTTCTTATACTTGAGTTTGAATCCCTTTGTCCCTTGGAGCACATAGTGTTCTTCCCAAGCTTGCCTTTTATTTGTGAGCTTTCTATTGAGAGATGGAGGATTGAAGTGGTGGAGGCCCAGGTGGAGGACTCGGTTTCTCTGATTCGTAGAAGTGCCGACAGAGTTTGTCACTATTGTATCTCTGATTTATTAATAGAAATATCTTTTCCTGTTGAATTCATGTGCATTTGAACATGAATATTGAATCCATGGATTTATTTAATTGCTTATACATGGTTGATTATATATGATAGAGTAGCTCTAACACATTTATATATATCATGCTTGCTTTGTTTGCTGTTGCTAAGAGAAAACTATAATTGCAATTGCATTGGAAAATCTCAACGGGGATCTACTTCAACCATTCAAAATAAGGTACGATTATAAATCCCTGAGTTTTAGATTTTCTTACTACTCTTTAATATTGGGAAAGATTGATTTCTGGTGTCATACTGTTTGTTGTGGTACCCCCAAACCATAGGAAGTTTCTCTCCATAACAGAATTGACGACTCTAATGGGGAGATTCCTAGTTGTTTTTTATTTGGGGATTGGGTATACAATGCGCCTGAATTGCTCTCTGTTTCTCCCCATTTCTATGTCGAATTTAGTAGTATGTTCATCCATTGACACTCCCATAGAGTGGTTTGACCCTTGGCATGCTTTTTACCACTTTCTTCTTTGTATACATAGGTTTTTGGCTAAATGTCATGTACATATACAGTTTTTTGGCCAAAAGTTGCATATACAGGCAAGTTTTTGGCTAGAAGTCGTGTATACATGCAGGTTTTTGGCCAAAATTCACGTACATACACTGCTGTTCTTTAAACAGTCGTGTACATCCTCCCTTTTTTGGTTGAGTTTGATGTGAGAAGTTGTTGGGTGGGTTGTGAGTGTGGCTAGGTCCTCCTAGGTACTGATGTTGTCTGTTGACTACTTCTTTTGTGACTAGAGACTACTTTTTCATTGATTTTTCTTTGAAAGTAGCTCTAGTCATTTATCTCTTTTTTTGTTTTTTCCATTAGTGCATTAGTCTCTTTGTCTCAGTGTCTTGCTTGGCTTGTGTTTTCCACTTGCTGCAGAGACTAATAAATTTAATGAATTTTATTGCATTTTCATTCTTTTATATTGAAAATACATAATAGTTGAATTCATCTCCCACACTATTAGCAACCTGATGATGGGTTGCTGGATCTTTAACTATGCAAGGTTCCTCTTCATCTTCTTCTACACAACTTTATTCTCTCATGTAGTCACTTTGTAGTGACTTGCGCTCCTCTTCATGAATCTTTGATTTTTCTTTCCCACCTGTAAGACTAGGAAATTTATAGCTCTCCTCAATGATGATAGTGGGATTTAGTTTCTCACTCATGTGAATCCTCCCTTCATTGTGACCTAAAGGATCACAAATATCTTAACTATGTTCATCCCTTTGCATGATTTATTCCTCCAAGTTCTATAGTTCACACCCAAATGGTGTGGTCTTGTCTTCCACTTCGTTATGAAGTTCAAATGGTGATTTCATATCTGATATATGTTCTTCTATCAAGAAACTTGAGGTTTCTCTATCTTGAATGGTATTGTGATCATCACTTGTGGAGACTCTTATTGAGGCGGAACAACTTGTTTCCTCTAGGGATGGTTTGTTGCTATTTAAATAATAATAATATACATCCTTGGGATCTAATACAAATCTGCAACAAAAATAATCTTTGAAAGGAACAAATTTACAAATCTCTTCCCCCAAGACAAGATACTCTTCATAGTGGTGGGGAAAGTTTTCAATTGCATCTATCACCTTTGCTAAATCCTTCTTAGGATTAGCCATTGATGGTTCATTCATGATTTCATCATATTCCCTATGATCACAAAAGTAACCATCATCATCTCTTTATGTTTGCAATCCACCATTAACATATTTCACCTCTTCTTCTTCTTCAACAAACTGATCACAATCATCATCTTCAACTATTGGTACAAGCCTCATGCTTACAACTTTAGATTGTTGATATTATTCAAATAACTGAGAGGGGGTGGGGTGAATCATTTATTTATAAATATTAAACCATTTTCAAGATTTAAAGAATTATTACTGATTACAGATTTACAGTTATGATAATGTAGCAATTATAATAGAAGGAATGATGATCATCAATCACACACAGATGATAAAGACAAAAAATTACTCATCTTTATTTGAACACCTACTCCAATGATATTTCAACCTCTGTTTACAAATTGCTTCTTTTGGAGAGCATCAACCCTCATTTTTTTTCTAGCACCCACTAAAATAATATTCTCCAGCTACAAGTGGGTGCAAGCACCAACTTCCACTTGTACATAGAAGACAACATGTTTTCCTAGCACCATCCTGCCACCCTTGTTCCTTAGAGTTAAACATGTTCAATACAATATGTAGAAAACATATATAACAATGCATACCAACTCTGTTCTTTTCTACTTCTGGATTTACTTATGCACCTTGTGTAATGCCCCTTTTTTAAATTTTTACTAAAATGCCCAATTTTTCCATTTTTTCACAATTTTTGCTCTTGACTAGTCTTAGTGTCTTGGTCTCCAAATTGGCCCAATTGCTCCCAAATATTTAGATAATGTGTATGAATGATATAATAAATTAATTATTATTTTCAGGTATATACTATTTCCCTCCAATCACTTCTGTAAGTTTGTACTAAATTCTGAACAAGATAGATGATTTTATTAGCAATTTTGGGGCTCAAATCCCCCCTAGGTAATTGCCAGAATGGCCTCCCAAATGTACAGAAAAACACTCAAATTATAAAATTGAGGAAGGGGATGTGTAGAGGACATAAAAAGGGACTCATATGCTGAACCAATCCAACTCCCATGGTTATTATCACTTCCTTCAATCAGATATATAAAAACTAGTTTTGAACCCTTGGAGAAATGAGATCCAATTTAATCCAATGGTTATGGACTTCGACCCAATGGAAAAAATATATCAGTTAATGAATATGAAACCTCAAATATGCTTCAGTGACATTCCATTCATGCATGAATAATCATTAGTTTACACAACCATTCGAATCTACCAATATTATAAGAGTTTGCAACAAAGAAGTGGGAAATGGCACTGTTTTTTTATTACTGATCAATAATACATAAAATCTCTTGGCCTTTAGACCTGATAAATTTCTGAAAAGAGAGAGAAAAGTATTTACATCAGAATACAATGTATAAATAATATATCAATGCTATTAAAAATGATGCTAATAAGAAGCACATGAAATAGATCTTGCTACTAAGAATTCTCACAAGCATACACAGGAAAAGGAAAATAGAGAGAAGAAAAGAGGCTGAATCACATGAATTAAGAGATGAATATTGGTGTGTATCCTTCCATTGAATAATCATGAATAATATTTTACATAAATAGTACATCCCTCATAGGAAAATAGAGAAGTATGGAGACAACTCATAAAGCTCAAAAAGGCTGACTTACCAAAATATAGCAAACCCCCATAGGTGGCTAAAGCACTTCCCAAATATATCAAGGAACTCACGAGTGAGTTGTCAAGGAGATGGAAAAAATATGCTAATCCTAGAAAATTGAGGAAAATTCATGAAGGATGGGTTGGAAACAAAAACACCCAGTTTCCTAGTTTGACGAGCTTTACCTTATCCATAGAAAAGCAGAAAAAGCAGAATAAAATAGAATCTGCTGTAAAGTGCTGTATACTAATTTTGGATGGTAAAAATGTGGTCAAGATCAACCCAGAATTAGAAATAAATCATTCCTAGGATATAGATGGCATGTATTGACTTTAAGGTGCAAGTGGATGCCAACTAATTAAGCTAGTGGGTGAATAATTAATCAAATAATGATTAATTATTTTATCCTAAGTTATGAGTGGGTTTAATATATTCCAACATCCCCCTATAATTCTAAATTTATGATGGTATGACAAAAAAATATAGATGCATATAGGGCCCAACAACAAGGCTATGGTCACCCTTTAACAATTATTATGTCCAGAAAAGTGAGGAAAGAGGCAAAACCACATGGGAAAAATCCTCCCTCAAGATAGGACAAGGCACAAAATTTGAAATATGTATTCAAAATATCTTCATGTTCACTTTAATGATATGAATGAACTTCTTCTGGATAAAGGACTTGCTGAAGAAATCATGAACTCCATGATCATGCGCTAGAGTGTAGAACCTGCAAGAAGGAAGAGGAGAGACTCCTTGTATCTCATCAACTGATGAAGTAGGAGCATTATCTGAATGATTTTTATACTGTCAAAATATTATCTGCAAACATAATATTAAATGGGAAAGAGATCTGTGCATACTCCTTTCCAAAAAGTACAAAAATTAAGACAATTTATTTCACACCCTATTCCCTGAATAGCTGCAAAACTGTGATGTGAATCACATGTCAATCTTCCAATATGATGTAGTACCTTTCTAGATCTGATATGAGGCTGATAAAAATATGATATATCAGAAATATTAGCATATGGAACAACAAAGACAAAGGATTTAGTGTCTCCATGAGGATATAGGGCTAGACTAGGAAAATTATGAGCAACTGGGGAAAACTGATAGGTGTAAAAATATGAATGTTGGATGGGCATAAGATCTGAACCATAAGTGTTTAGAACAGATCCAAATATGTTTAATATCAGTCCAAATATGACTAAATACATGGATATCTAGCCACTGAAATATAGGAAAGACTTCAAACCATGTAAGATAAATATCACTGCATAAGAGACCAATGAGGAATCAACTAGTGAACTTGGGATTTGTATAGTCTTAGGATTATTCAAAGGTATGGTAGGTGGTATGGATGGTGGAATGGTATGTGTATCAACCTACAAATATTCTTCTAAATCAGAATCTAAAGGATCACATATAAGCATATTAGTAGACTCATTGGAATACACTGGTAATGAATCCTCTATATGAAAGGAGGAAATAAGGAGATGTTGAAAATATTCAAGAAGGATCTGAGTATTAATGCCAAGAACAAAGGAGGATATTTTGAAGCACATTATATCATGTAATTTAATTGGTATAGCACAAATAACCTTGATGTGGCTAAGCAAACATCCTGGAAGTCATTGGGTTGTGCACCATCAATGAGAGAGGTATGCACAAGGTGTGAAGAATCTGGCACATAGATATCAGAATCTAAGACATGAGATTTAGAGAAAAATGAATGGGTTATAGGATCATAATAAATATCAATATAATCTCCATATTTTACTTCTTTTTCATCAATAGTATCACAAGAAGAAAAATCACCTTCAAGAGACACAGAAAAAGATGGCTCTTCAATATTTGCTTCTTGATTGAAGGAGGAAGCATTCGAATTAAACAGGGAAGCAGCAACATGAAATGTATGAGAAACTTATTCATCATGATCAAATTCATCATAAAATGTAGAGGCCAATAAATATTGATATAGAGAGAAAGAGGAGATGCTGGGTTCACTCCAAGCTTCATCTTCTATTTCCTGCAAACCAAAAGCTTTGGCCAAATTCTTCCAAAGCTCAAATGGATACTCAGCAGAATATATGAGATGATATATATTTGGAGACATTGCCAAACACATAATTACATAATCTCTATCACAATTATTTATCCAATCAATCTTCTCTTCATAAGACTAGGGTTCACTCAATGCACCAATGGAGACATCAAAGAGACATTGCCTCTTCAAGTATGCACTCATCTTTGGCTTCCAATCAGCATAGTTGAAAGGATATAATAGAGGAAATTTTGAATCCATATTTAAGTTGTTGATATGCTCTAGGAGATACTCTATGCAACCTACAAAACAAAAACTAGGAGAAAATCTTGTAAGATAGACAAGCTCTTCTTCAGAGACTGGAAGCGCTCCTCAACACTGTAGAACTTGATCAACCTTGCTGCTTTGAAACCATGTAAAATATGGCAAGGTTATGCTCCCTGTAGATATGATACCATGTAGAAATAATATATCAATGCTATGAGCAATGATGCTAAGAAGAAGCACAGGAAATAGATCTTGCTACTAAGAATTCTCACAAGCATACACATGAAAATAGAGAGAAGAAAAGAGACTGAATCACATGAATGAAGAGATGAATATTGGTGTGTATCCTTCCATTTAATAATCAAGAATAATAGTGTACATAAATAGTACATCCCTCATAGGAAAATTGAGTTGTATGGAGACAGCTCATAAAGCTCAAAAAGGCTGACTTACCAAAATATAGCAAACCCCCATAGGTGGCTAAAGCACTTCCCAAATCTATCAAGGACCTCACGAGTTGGAAAAATAATGAGTGAGTTGTCAAGGATATGGAAAAAAATGATAATCCTATAAAATGGAGGAAAAGTCACGAGGATGGGTTGGAAACAAAAGCACCCAGTTTCCTAGTTTGACTAGATTTACCTTATCCATAGAAAAGCAGAAAAAGCAGAAAAATCAAGATAAAATAGAATATGCTGTAAAGTGATATATACTAATTTTGGATGGTCAAAAGGTGGTCAATATCAACCCAGAATTAGAAATAAATCATTCCTAGGATATAGATGGCATGTATTGACTTTAAGGTGCAAGTGGATGCCAACTAATTAAGCTAGCGGGTGAATAATTAATCAAATAATGATTAACTATTTTATCCTAAGTTATGAGTGGGTTTAATATATTCCAACATACAAAATGATGGAGCAAGAGTATCTCCCTCAAAAATATAAATGGCTCACCAAGTGCTCCTCACTCCACCGGGCTGAAATATGGTGAAAGAATGTAAGATGGGAGGGGGAATGAGCTAAATCCTTAAGTGTCCATGAGTTGCTGTAGCTGCACCTGTATATTATAACTCCTTTGAATCTCCTTGAAATACCTGAGTTGCCTCTCCAATCACCAATTAGGATGGGAATCTTTCACCCTCGAAATTGGCTCAAGCATGAACTAGTCACTCACTAGCTCTCTCTCTTCACAACAACAAATTTCACAATTGATCAAAAAGACCCTTCTCATGGATGCTCCCTGCATTTTATAAAAATTAATGGTCTCCTCAGCTTCCAAATAAATCCATAAACCAAATCCAAGTCGAATTAGTGTGGCTTCTCATGCTATGTCATGTGGCCTCTCTCTTCACCTTCCATCTTCTCCCAAATTGAGTAGGAACCCATTGGGCTTCTCCAAATCACATGAGAGCTCTATTGGATGCTCTATTTCACCTGATATGTGAGATATGTCAGATTTCAGCCTTCATATCTGACTTGTGTCATAAATTTCATAGAATCTTCATCATTGGTGTCATAGATGTCATAAGTGTAAGGGGAATCTAGCCAAGTGGCTATGAAACTCCCCATTTGGCTCTTCCTTGCTCATGTAAGTTACACTTCATACAAAATTATACCTATGAAGTATATTGAAAAGTATATTGACCTTATAATCCATCCAAAACATTAGGATTTCCATATATTTGATATTGCAAGAGGTGGATGCCATTTAACATAGGAATTCTAGCTTGAGTGGGCCCCATAGTCTCCATATGTCTCCATTTTTCCTAGGCATTTTATTCTTCACATGCATTCATTTAATTGAGCTTATTAAATAAATATTTTATTCCTTCTAATGTCTAAACATCATTTATTAGCTCCCTTATTAACTTCCCAATGTTTCGACCCAACCTAGGGAACTAGTAGGATTGATGGAATTTTCCCACTATGCAATTATTTTAAAATGGGGACATTACACCTTGGTTCTCCTCATTGTCTATGTTTTGGATATTCTTGAAAGAAATCAGATTCCTCTTTCATTCTGAAATGACTACTTTGACGACGATCCATGCACCGGCTCTTTTCCTATAGAGAACACACTTGAAATCTTCACACACATCCTCTTATACTTATCAACGACTTGTTCGTATGCCTAACTGTTCATCTTCGTAACTAAACAAAATTGTTCGATGCCTTATGACAAAAAAAGAGTCCAATCGATGTGTAATCATAAGTTTCTGCAACAAATCTTCACAATTTTGGCTTCTTCCAACAAATCAGAGTTTCTGCAGTTCTTGTTTTCAGGATTCTTTCCACATGACTTCTTCCGTGTCACCGATTTCATGCAGCTTATTTACTGACCATTGATCTGAAATCAAACACCTGATTCTGCACATCCTTTTCCTCATGAATTCTTCCGCACTGTCAATTTTGTGTAGCCTCTCTACTGACCGTTGATATGAAATAAACCACCTTCTTTCGCACATCCTTTTCCACATGAATTCTTCCGCGCCGTCAATTTTGTGTGCACCATTCCCCGATTGTCGATCTTAGATCAAATGCGAAGTACAGATCCCGGGTTTTCAAAAATTTGTTTAAAAAAATTCCACAATTTTCGCTTTTCGCCTTCCGTCTTCCGATTGCCTCCTTTCACATTCCACTAGTGGACACCGGGTTGCGAAAATCCATATTACTTTAGACTTTGATTTATCATCTTCTGCATTCCTCCTTCCACTTTACACCTACCACTTTCCATCTTCCGCTGGCGTCCAAGTGACTTTGATTTCTCATCTTCCACATTCCGCCTTCCGCTTTACGCCTTACGCTTTCCTCCTTCCGCATTTCACTGGCAGAATCCAGGTTCTGGAAACCCATATAACTTTATACTTTTGTTTCTCATCTTCCACATTCCATCTTCTGCTTTCCGCCTTCCACTTTTCTTTTGAACTATTGATTTCTTTGCGGCTTCACTCCTGACCATCGGATTTGTTCATCATATTTTATTTCAAACTTTGCAGATTTACCAAGGTGCACAAACCATGGATTCTTCTGATTTCTTTGCTTATCTGGATCATATGCTTGGAGCTATGTGTTTCCATCAATGACAACCATATCACACTATGATCTATTTCCATATGATCGCAAAACCTACCATAATTCCAACACAGACGCATTATTCAAGTTTTCTTCACTAAGGGATCAATTTCCACAGGATTAGAGGAAAGATATATGATACCATTGTAATGTAATTTTATGATTTTTAGGCACACAACCCAAGCACATATGATCTTAATGTTCATCTCACCAAAATATATAAATTATGTGCAAAATTCAACATAAAATTCACTAAATTGACTTAATTGCACAATGGAATCTTTCTGATTTACACAAGACTCAGGGGTTGGATTTTCAAGGTCAATTTCAGTTCTTCAATAAATATCATTGGTTCAAAAATTCATAATTTCAGATTAGGCAATCTGAGGAATGCTTGATCTTAAGAATCCTATGCACAATGTGTTGGGACCACTTAGGTTTCGAGCCTCAGCCAGGATGAAGTCTAATTCCAGGATCATGGGGACAAAAACATATGAAAACTAGTTCCATAATAACATCATGGTTCAAAACCATAGGTTTATGGAATATTGTAATTGATTTGTGTGTCAAACTAGCAAAAGCAGTTTCCGAGACAACTCAACTAGTTAAGAAACAAAGCTTTCCAAAAAAATGAAGAGGTTTTAAAATGATGGTTTTTATGATTATATGGTATTAAGGGAGGTGTTAATGACATGCAACATCTTACATAATAAAAATTGGAGCTACTTGTTACTTTTGATAACAGTTTTAGTAAAACTAGTCAATTTTCATGAAAATCTAGGCAAGGTAAGAAAAATTCATATGTAACTTCATGAAACTGCTTCAAATTTTCATAAAATTTTCAAAGGGGAAACAATAAATCAAATATAACTCATATATTCTGAAATTAAACTCACATTGAAATCAATTGTAGTCTCCTTTAGCAGAAATTAACATTACAAGGAGGATGGAGACCATAATTCATTATGAATTGAAAGGACTAGCTTTCAAACTCTTCAATGAAGATGATACACCTATGGATATGATAATAAAACCTGAAAATATACACCATTGATGGTTTAAATCTATTAATTCTTGCACATGATCTAGGAACTTGGAATCAAAATCATCAAAGAATAATTAACAAATACTCATGAATTGGTAATAATTAGAACTGGAATTGGTTTCCTCTCTGTATATTTAATAAACAATGAATGGTTACAATACCAATGCTAAGCAATAGCTTAACTCCATGAAGAATTTGAATACCTAAGAAGACAATTTGAATTCAGTGAGTGAGTTTGGCTTAACTGACTCTTAGCCATTCAATCACACTCAGTTAACCACATGACCAAAACCCTAATTGACTCACCAAACCCTAATTGAAGTCAGAGTGCAATAAATGACTAAATCTCAACTGAAGGAGATCAAACACATGTCATAGCAAGCCAACCATCAAGTGCTAGTGCTCCATGACTTCAATGAACCCCGATGAGGTTAACTGAAGCTGAACTGACCATCAGAAGTTGGTGGAGGCGCCTTTTTGACTCTAGATCATTAAATAATAATAAATAATCATTAAATAATATATTTAATGACTAGAGGTGCCTTAACTGACTGGTTGAACTGATTGTAACCACCAGTTAGCGATTAGGTGCATTAATGTCACTCAGATCACCCCTGGAGTGCTCTAGTTAGCCTCCTTGACTGTAGGTAGGCGTGGGTGTGACTGGGTGATGGCAATTAATGCTCCATTGATGTCAATTAATGTCAATTATACTTAGGATAGTGGTTTAACTAGGCCAATTTGACCGAAAGAGTGTGTATGATGGTAAATGTCTCCAACACCCCCCCTTAAGCTATACTCAGGAAGAGTTAGAAAACATAGATGCATAAAAATTCTAGGGCCTTGGAAACTAAGGCCATAGGTCACCCTGTACAATGTTGAAACTGAAACAATGCTCAAAACAAACTAAGTGAGGAAAAGAGGGAAAACCCAGTGGGAAAAACCCCCCCTCAAGCTGAACACTGAAAGTAGTCTGGATCACCTTGATGAAATCACCCCTAATAGTGAACAGAGGTAAGTGAACTTCTTTTTTGAAAATATCTTGGTGAAGATGTCTGCAATCTGCTCATCAGTAGGGTAGTATTGCAGAATGATGGTCCTGTCATGCACTAGCTCCCTGATGTAGTGCATGTGAATCTCTACATGCTTGGTCCTCTACCTGGTAACTGGATCTATGGATATCTTAATAGCACTCTGGTTGTCACAAAATATAACAGTGGACAAAGTACTACCAAGATCAAACTTTGAAAGAATGCCTTGCAACCAAACTGCTTGGATGCAAGCATTCACCGCTCCTCGATACTCGGCCTCTGCTGAAGATAGTGCTATGGCAGCCTGTTTTTGCTTGACCAGAAAATAGGGCCACCACCAAACATGAATACATATCCATAAGTTGAATTCCAATCAATAGAATCACCCACCCAATCGAAATCTGTGTATCCAACCAGCTCTAGCTCGGAGTCTGCAGCATGGTGAATGCCGTAAGTCCTGGTTCCCTGAATGTACTGGAGGATCCTCTTGGCTGCCTTCCAATGAATATCATGAGGATGCTGCATGTATCTTGATACAGCATTCATGGAATATCAAATATCAGGCCTAGAATGTGTCAAGTACAACAAGCTACCAATCAGCTGTCGATAGATAGTGCAATCAATGGGAGGTGTGTTTTTTCCTTCTTCAAGGCTGATCCCTGAAAGGAAAGGGAATGGTGCAGGCCTACATTCAGCCATGTTAAACTTGAATAAAAGGTATGAAATGTATTTGGAATGAGTGACCATAATCCCATCATAATTTTGCTCGATTTTGAGCCCCAAAAATTGTTTTAGAAGCCCCAAATCACTCATTTCAAAGGCATTGTGGAGAGCAGTTTTGATGGCTGAAATGGAGGCAATTGTGCTACCTGTGATCAGTAAGTCATCAAAATATAAAACAATGATAATTATATTACCATAATGATGCTTTAAATACACATTTGTATCTGATCTACATCTCTGAAAGTTTTACGAGAGAAGGAAGGCATCCATCTTGGAATACCACTCTCTTGGGGCCTGTTTTAACCCGTATAGTGAGTTCTTTAGCTTGAAAACCAAAGATGGATCAGTGATGTAGCCCTCAGGCTGATTCATGTATATCTCCTCATGAATATATCCATTCATAAATTCTTACTTAACATCCATGTGATGCACCTCCCAGTGCTTGGATGCGGAAATAGCCAAAACAAGGCGGATGGAGTCCATTTTTGCAACCGGTGCAAAGGTCTCATGGTAGTCCACTCCTTGGACCTGAGAGAAACATTTTGCTACCAGCCTTGCCTTATATTTTTATGTGCTTCAATCAGCAGCAACCTTTTTCTGAAACACCCACTTGCATTGAACCAATTTCCTTCCCGGAGGAAGAGGAACTAGCTCCCAAGCAATGTTTTTCTGAAGAGAATTCATCTCTTCATCCATGGAAACTTGCCATCTCGGATCATTCCAAGCATGGTATTAGGATTTTGGATCTGAACTAATCATCAAATATCAAGTTTTAGACAACAAATTATCAGAACAAGAGAGCACAATACCTGCTCTTTGGAAATTAGATCGGGTTCTCCTTGGATCATCTGGATTTCCAATGTTGTCTCTTGTGGAGGAGAGTGTCTTTTGGGCCCATGTAGGAAGATGATTTTTCACTTCAGGTTCTGATTCAGTATCTGATGATTTCTGCACACTAATATCATAAATCAGAGGATCCAAATCAGGGTCATCACCCCCAATTTCATCATCCAAATATTCAGTGGAATAGGAAGGAAATTCAGTAGTTTTCTCCTTCACTAGTTCCACCTCCTGAAGAGGCTCATCGAACTTGAAACTTCTCTCGATGATGATTTGTTTGGTATTGATATCTAGAAGCTTGAATCCTTTAGATTCATTAGGATAACAAATAAACAAACATTCTATGCTCTGCGGTTGCAAAGCCCTTATTTTATCATGCGGAATCCGGGCCCATGCAGTGGACCCAAACACCCGTAGGTTCGACACATCTGGCTTGTGTCTGAAGTATGCTTTGAAAGGAGTCTTTCCTTTCACTGATGAATGTGGCACCCTATTCTGAATGTATGCTACAACATGCATGGATTTATCCCACAAATTTGCAGCAAGCTTCTTTTACTCCAACATACAGGTGGTCATCTCTTTGTGAGACCGGTTCTTCCTTTTCGCTACTCTGTTCTATTGGGGAGTGTAGGGAATTGAATGTTGGACCTGAATACCACTTTTGGAGAATATGTACAGAAACTCATTATTGACATACTCCCCTCCATTATCAGATCTCAAGATCTTGATCTTATGCCCAGAGGCATTTTCGATCAAGGCTTTCAATTCAAAATTTTTTTCACATACCTCTGATTTCTTTTTGAGAAAGAAAACCCATGTATACCTTGAAAAATCATCAATAAAGGTAAGGAGGTACCTTGATCCATTCATGGATGTGACATGCATTGGACCACTGATATCAGAATGTATCAGCCCCAATATGCTTGTAGCTCGATTTGCCTTCCCCCGATTGAACTTGTGCTCAGGGTGTTTTCCAATCACACAGCCCTTGCAGACTCCCGTGGTTGCCTTGATGACTGGGAGGCCTTCAACCATGGATTTTTTCTGTAATTGCTGCAAATATTTGAAATTAATATGGCCAAACCTCTCATGCCACAGCCTACTAACCTCATTTCCATGAGTTAGCAGAGCGGTGGGCTTTGCATCCGCAACAAAGTGAGAGAACTCATAGGATTTTGCATGATGATTTGCAAGGCCTTTTGCAATGAGTTTCCCGGATGCAATTTCTGTTATCTCAACATCATTTGGGATGAAAGAGACTCTCTTAGGAATTCCTACATGTGTCATCTGATAGACACTAAGGAGATTTGCTGCTAGAGATGGTACATACAAAACTTTAGAAAAAAAACCATTTTCTAGATCTACAGTACCTTGTCCTTTGGAAATGATGGTGGAGTCATCTCCCATGTGGATGGGGATGGATTTTCCGGTCTCCAAGGATGAAAAGGAGTATTTTTCAGCCATCATGTGATTCAAATCTCCATTGTCAATCAGCAGTGCTTTGGACTTCGAAGTGCTTGCCATGAGGGCATGACCTTTCTCATTTTGTGGTTCCCGATCTTGGTGATCTCTCCTCCGAAAGCTATCCGAAAGATTGATGTGATTCCTCTCAAGGAGAGAGGTTGCTTCATCAAGATTTTTATTCATG